>OZ038393.1:24052962-24117962 GCA_964036045.1 Eutreptiella sp. 'Long Island Sound 2002'
CCAAGTTTTGACAGATAGTTGGGGGGTGCGTCGCATCAGGACCGGTTGTAGTCCCCCCCCCCAAGTTTTGATAGATAGTTGGGGGGTGGGTCGCATCAGGACCGGTTGTAGTCCCCCTCCCCCCCCCGAAGTTTTGACAGATAGTGTGGGGGTGGGTCGCATCAGGACCGGTTGTAGTCGCCCCCCCCCCCCCCCCAAGTTTTGACAGATAGTTGGGGGTTGGGTCGCATCAGGACCGGTTGTAGCCCCCCCCCCCCCCCCCAAGTTTTGACAGATAGTTGGGGGGTGGGTCGCATCAGGACCGGTTGTAGTCCCCCCCCCCAAGTTTTGATAGATAGTTGGGGGGTGGGTCGCATCAGGACCGGTTGTAGTCCCCCTCCTCCCCCCGAAGTTTTGACAGATAGTTGGGGGGTGGGTCGCATCAGGACCGGTTGTAGTCCCCCCCCCCCCCAAGTGTTCACAGATAGTTGGGGGGGGGTGGGTCGCATCAGGACCGGTTGTAGTTGCCCCCCCCCCCCCCTCAAGTTTTCACAGATATTTGGGGCGGTGCGTCGCATCAGGACCGGTTGTAGTCCCCCCCCCCACCAAGTTTTCACAGATAGTTGGGGGGTGGGTCGCATCAGGACCGGTTGTAGTCCCCCCCCCCCAAGTCTTAACAGATAGTTGGGGGGTGGGTCGCATCAGGACCGGTTGTAGTCCCCCCCCCCCCAAGTTTTGAAAGATAGTTTGGGGGGTGGGTCGCATCAGGACCGGTTGTAGTCCCCCCCCCCCCCAAGTTTTGACAGAATTTTTGGGGGGGGGTGGGTCGCATCAGGACCGGTTGTAGTCCCCCCCCCCCAAGTATTCACAGATAGTTGGGGGCTGGGTCGCATCAGGACCGGTTGTAGTCCCCCCCCCCCCAAGTTTTCACAGATAGTTGGGGGCTGGGTCGCATCAGGACCGGTTGTAGTCCCCCCCCCCCCAAGTTTTGACAGATAGTTGGGTGGTGGGTCGCATCAGGACCGGTTGTAGTCCCCCCCCCCCCAAGTTTTGACAGATATTTGGGGGGCTGGGTCGCATCAGGACCGGTTGTAGTCCCCCCTGCCCCCAAGTTTTCACAGATAGTTGGGGGGTGGGTCGCATCAGGACCGGTTGTAGTTGCCCCCCCCCCCCCCCCCAAGTTTTGACAGATATTTCGGGGCTGGGTCGCATCAGGACCGGTTGTAGTCCCCCCTGCCCCCAAGTTTTCACAGATAGTTGGGGGGTGGGTCGCATCAGGACCGGTTGTAGTTGCCCCCCCCCCCCCCCCCAAGTTTTGACAGATATTTGGGGGGGTTGGGTCGCATCAGGACCGGTTGTAGTCCCCCCCCCCACCAAGTTTTCACAGATAGTTGGGGGCTGGGTCGCATCCGGACCGGTTGTAGTCCCCCCCCCCTCAAGTGTTCACAGATAGTTGGGGGGTGGGTCGCATCAGGACCGGTTGTAGTTGCCCCCCCCCCCCCCCTCAAGTTTTGACAGATATTTGGGGCGGTGCGTCGCATCAGGACCGGTTGTAGTCCCCCCCCCCACCAAGTTTTCACAGATAGTTGGGGGGTGGGTCGCATCAGGACCGGTTGTAGTCCCCCCCCCCCCCAAGTCTTAACAGATAGTTGGGGGGTGGGTCGCATCAGGACCGGTTGTAGTCCCCCCCCCCCCAAGTTTTGAAAGATAGTTTGGGGGGTGGGTCGCATCAGGACCGGTTGTAGTCCCCCCCCCCCCAAGTTTTGACAGAATTTTTGGGGGGGGGTGGGTCGCATCAGGACCGGTTGTAGTCCCCCCCCCCAAGTTTTCACAGATAGTTGGGGGCTGGGTCGCATCAGGACCGGTTGTAGTCCCCCCCCCCAAGTTTTCACAGATAGTTGGGGGCTGGGTCGCATCAGGACCGCTTGTAGTCCCCCCCCCCCCCAAGTTTTGACAGATAGTTGGGTGGTGGGTCGCATCAGGACCGGTTGTAGTCCCCCCCCCCCCAAGTTTTGACAGATATTTGGGGGGCTGGGTCGCATCAGGACCGGCTGTAGTCCCCCCTGCCCCCAAGTTTTCACAGATAGTTGGGGGGTGGGTCGCATCAGGACCGGTTGTAGTTCCCCCCCCCCCCCCCCCCCAAGTTTTGACAGATATTTGGGGGGGTTGGGTCGCATCAGGACCGGTTGTAGTCCCCCCCCCCACCAAGTTTTCACAGATAGTTGGGGGGTGGGTCGCATCAGGACCGGTTGTAGTCCCCCCCCCACCAAGTTTTCACAGATAGTTGGGGGGTGGGTCGCATCAGGACCGGTTGTAGTCCCCCCCCCCACCAAGTTTTCACAGATAGTTGGGGGGTGGGTCGCATCAGGACCGGTTGTAGTCCCCCCCCCCACCAAGTTTTAACAGATAGTTGGGGGGTGGGTCGCATCAGGACCGGTTGTATTCCCACCCCCCCCCCCCCAAGTTTTGAAAGATAGTTTGGGGGGTGGGTCGCATCAGGACCGGTTGTAGTCCCCCCCCCCCAAGTTTTGACAGAATTTTTGGGGGGGGGTGGGTCGCATCAGGACCGGTTGTAGTCCCCCCCCCCAAGTTTTGACAGAATTTTTGGGGGGGGTTGGGTCGCATCAGGAACGGTTGTAGTCCCCCCCCCCCCCCCAAGTTTTCACAGATAGTTGGGGGGTGGGTCGCATCAGGACCGGTTGTAGTCCCCCCCCCCACCAAGTTTTCACAGATAGTTGGGGGGTGGGTCGCATCAGGACCGGTTGTAGTCCCCCCCCCCACCAAGTTTTAACAGATAGTTGGGTGGTGGGTCGCATCAGGACCGGTTGTAGTCGCCCCCCCCCCCCCCCCAAGTGGGGAAAGTGACCCCCGCAAGTGTAACATCCCGGGGCCAAAAAGCCGCCGTAGGGGAGGGGTCCCCCCACCGCCGGGATGGGGGTGTCCCCTTGGACGCACCCGGCCACCGTCGAGGGCCGTTGCCCTCCTCCGTGTGGACCCGACACGGAGCAGTGGAACAGGGACCGTCTGTGCGCTGCGTTGGCACCACCTCCCAAGGGAAAGGAGAGTGGGGGGGTGAGGATAGGCCAGGCAGGGGGAGGGAGGGCACGAGGGGGTGAGAGGCCGATGGGCAGCGCCGCCTGCGGAGGGAGAGGGGGTTCAAGGGAAGGGCAGCGGTTAGGGGCGATCGGTCAACAGGCGCCGCCCGCTGCAGACAGCAACACAACGAGGCGTCATACCAACCCCAGCCCCCCCCCCCCACTTCTGGTCACTCGCCCCAACAACTGCCCCGCCCTTTTTGGTACACAAACTTTTGCCCCCCCCCCCCCCCCCCCGGGACGGCCGACCCCCGGAGTAGTCAAACAGGACAAGTCATCCGGGGGCTCCAGTGCGCTCAAGTCAGTGCTGGAGTCGGCAAACCCCCGCATGGACTCGGAGTGTGCATCTGGATGCCCCTGGTCAATGGCACGGGCAAACAGCCCCGTCTCCGGGACGGCCGACCCCCGGAGTAGTCAAACAGGACAAGTCATCCGGGGGCTCCGTTGACACAACCCAAACACGTTCGGGCCCACAGAGGGTCCGAATGAGCAGTGGCAAGAGGCCAATAGGCGCCGCCAAAGGCACACAATCAGATACGGAGGCCTTGTGCCAAACCCGCCCCCCCCCCCAGACGCCCTGGCCACCGTGCCTCCCTTCTTTGGATCCTTTCAACGCCAATATCAATGCCCTTCACACCTCCTTCTTGGTCCTGCCATGGGGGTTGCGGGGTGTTTGGGGGTTGGGGGGCGTCCTGGTGTGAAGCCCCCATTCCTTTTCTGAGGATGCCCCCGCCCCGACTGCGGTCCACTGAAGGGCAACTGAAGGGCGTTGGCCCCGCAAGACATTCGATTTAGAGTTCGTTTACTCCGAACGTCTATCACTTGTAGTTGCGGCGGTCCATTTTGTGTGCCGGGTGCTTCTCAGACGTGCCACTAGCGTCCGCCACAGCCCAGACATGATCAGATGGAGCAGGGTCCTACTGAGCCACACGCTGGACGCAGCACGTTCCTACTGAGTTCTGGTGGTGCAGGGGGGCGGGTATTACTGAGTGGCATTTGATACGGGGCCGATTCCTACCGAGAGGCAGTTCCCCTGCCGGACGATAGTGGCATGTCTGGTGCTTCTCTGTGAAGGTGCGGGCGTTCATGTTCATTGCCCCCCCCCCACTTCTCCAAGGCTGCCACCCGCCCGCACCGGCAGCGGAGTGGGCAGAGGGACAGCGGTCCCACTCTCAGCCCCCACAAAGGGTTCCCAGGGCATATCGTTGAGATGGAAGGCCCGCCCGGGCCTGTTTTAAAGCCCCCCCCCCCTGTACTTTATGGGCAACATCGAGCTCACGCTTTCAGCCACAGGGGGGGGGGCGTCTCCTCGGTTCTGGTACGCGACTCCCCCCCCCTCCCTGCCCTCTGGGCCCCATTGCCCCTCCCTGAACCCCCCCTCTAATCCCCCCCCCCCCGTGGGGGCCCGAAGGAGGGGTGGCGAGTGGTGTCACCCTCAGGGTCCCGCCTCGTCAGAGGTGACCAGGGCGCGGCAGGCTCACTGGGAGCTCTGCTCCCTTGAGTGCTCCTGGGCCAGGGAAGTGCTCAGCACGCCCCAGGACCTTCCTTCTACTGGGACGCTCCCAGCCGGTCTGGCACTCTGTGCAACGCTGCCTGTGACCCTCTGGGTCAGTCAAGGAGCACCACAGACCACACGCCCCGTGCACCCCTCTGGGGTTCAGTCGTGGGCGGGAGGAAGCTGCAGGTCACCCGACCCACAGACTCCCTCAGCAGCCACGTGGTAGGGCACCCATGCCCCGCTGCTGGGGCCCGGAGCACCGGGCACACACAACCCCCCATACGCGCCAACCACGGCCCACTAGAGAACGACAAAGGTGTGCCCCTGCCTTGAAAGCCCCCCCCCCCCAAGGACCCCCCACGGCACGCGCGCCTACACACACAGGCACGGCGGTATCTCCCTCCCGTCAGCGCCTTGACGAGGTACGGGGATCGTCAGCAGTCTTGGCGGCTGTGAGACCAGACAACCAGGGGGGGTACCCAGTCGAGCCGGTGTGGTACGGGCACACTGGCCGTGGGTCACCACCTTTGGCGCAAGCCGAGATCCAAACCAAACCAAACCCCCCCGGGGGCCTTCGGCCCACTTCTACTGCGGGGGGGGGGGGGTCGCGTATAAAAGCGACAAGACGTCCCCCCCGTGCTTTCAGCCTTCAAAAACACTGTGACAAAAGTGCCACTTTGGAAGGCATTTTGAAGTCAAGTGTCACGCTCTCCAGGGACACCCAATGTGCACCCCCCCTCCCGTGTCCAATGAACACTGCCGTCCGTACCGTGTTTTTTTGGGACCCAATTCGTTAGGCACCGTGTTGAGGCACCAAAGTAATTGGGGATGGAACGGCGTGTCCAACGAACGCTCCCATTCAGACCGTATTGTTTGAGGATCTTGTTGTTCGCTGGACGGGGAGGGGGGGAGGAGGGCAGATTCCTCTGCAAATGTTCAGCCACCCCCAGAAGTAGCAACCGGCACACTTACTGAGCCTTGAGGCACCTCCCACCCCCATCCCCCCCTAAGAGACCCCTGGATTTCCGACAGATTGTTGGGGGGCTCATAGTGGGACCCCCCCCCCCTTTTCCCCGCCCCCAAAAACGGGGGGGGGGGGGCACAGCGGCTTTAGTGGATCTTGGTGAGTTACAAGAAGTCAATGGCTGCCGCCATCCACTGGGAGAGCAGCAGCACTGAGGGTTTTGCCCCCCCCCCCCCCTCGCGCCCGCCCCCCGGGCCCTGCACCGGCCACTTCCTGTTCACCCTCGTCTCCTCTGCAGGCTGCGCCAGACGCCGGGCCACCGCAAGACAAAGGTATGGGACTGTAGCGCACCATCCCCCTCACGGGCCGTGGGATGAGGGTCGGCGTGCGGGATCTGGTGGGTGGTCGTCTGTGGGCGCTTCCAAGTGCACAGCCCTGGGAAGGGCCTGAGGGGCCAAGGCACCCCAGAGCCATTTGCTACACTACACCACACTATACTACACTGCACTACACTACACTACACTACACTACACTACACTACACTACACTACACTACACTCCACTACACTACACTACTCTACACTACACTACACTACACTACACTACACTACACTACACTACTCTACACTACACTACACTACACTACACTACACTACACTACACTACACTACACTACACTACACTACACTACACTACACTACACTACACTACACTACACTACACTACACTACACTACACTACACTACACTACACTACACTACACTACACTACACTACACTCCACTACACTACACTACACTACACTACAGGACACGACACGACACGACACGACACGACACTACACGACACGACACGACACGACACGACACGACACGACACGACACGACACGACACGACACGACACGCCACCACACCACACCACACCACATCACACCACACCACACCACACCACACCACACCACACCACACCACACCCACTGCCCACTGCCCACTGCCCCCAGGGCAGTGGGGCAGTGCATTGCAGGAGGTCCGCTGCCCGTTGCCCCCGGGCAGTGAGGTAGTGTATTGCAGGAGGTCCACTGCCCACTGCCCCCAGGCAGTGAGGCAGTGTATAGCAGGAGTTCCACTGCCCACTGCCCCCAGGCAGTGAGGCAGTGCATTGCAGAAGTTGCACCGCCCACTGCACCCAGGCAGTGGGGCAGTGCATTGCGGAAGGCCCACTGCCCACTGCCCCCAGGCAGTGGGGCAGTCTATTGCAGGAGTTCATCTGCCCACTGCCCCCGGGCAGTGAGGCAGTGCATTGCAGGAGATCCACTGCCCCCTGCCCCCAGGCAGTGGAGCAGCGCATTGCAAAAGTCCCACTGCCCACTGCCCCCAGGCAGTGAGGCAGTGCGTTGCAGGAGGTCCACTGCCCACTGCCCCCAGGCCGTGGCGCAGTGTATTGCAGGAGATGCCCGGCCCACTGCCCCAAGGGAGGGAGGCAGTGAGCGGCGGGAGTACCACTCCCCACTGCCCTCAGGCAATGCGGCAGTGCGAAGCACGATTTCCACTGCCCACAGCCCCCAGGCTGCCTGGCAGTGCGTTACACTGCCCACTGCCCCCTGCCCACAACAACAGTGCAGCAGGGCACACACAGTGCAGTGTGGTGCAGAGCACCAAGCAGTGCGGCACCACACAGAAGGCACTGGTGGTGCAGCGCGGCACGCAGGGTGCAGTGGGCCCACGAGACCAAATGTGACTGCGCGCAGGCGTCGGCAAGGCAGTGCCGGCCAAGTGCGAGAGTGCACTGGTCCGGCTATGCCACAACACACTTACACACAGCGCGCACACAACACACACAGCCCAGCCCGTTTACCTGTACCCGTGGGTAGACATCCCGGCCTTTGCCTTTTGGTAACAGCGCCTTCGGCACACCACACCACACCACACCACGCCACGCCACGCCACGCCACGCCACGCCACGCCACGCCACGCCACGCCACGCCACGCCACACCACACCACACCACACCACACCACACCACACCACACCACACCCACTGCCCACTGCCCCCAGGCAGTGAGGCAGTGCGTTGCAGGCGTTCCACTGCCCACTGCCCCCAGGCAGTGAGGCAGTGCATTGCAGGAGTTCCACTGCCCACTGCCCCCAGGCGGCTAGCCGGTGCATTGCAGGAGTTGCACTGCCCACTGCCCCCAGGCAGTGAGGCAGTGCATTGCAGGAGTTCCACTGCCCACTGCCCCCAGGCAGTGAGGCAGTGCATTGCAGGAGTTCCACTGCCCACTGCCCCAGGGCAGTGAGGCAGTGCATTGCGAGAGTTGCACCGCCCACTGCCCCCCGGCAGTGGGGCGGTGCATTGCAGGAGTTCCACTGCCCACTGCCCCCAGGCAGTGCGGCGGTGCATTGCAGGAGTTGCACTGCCCACTGCCCCCAGGCAGTGAGGCAGTGCATTGCAGGAGTTCCGCTGCCCACTGCCCCAGGGCAGTGAGGCAGTGCATTGCAGGAGTTGCACTGCCCACTGCCCCCAGGCAGCGAGGCAGTGCATTGCAGGAGTTGCACTGCCCACCGCCCCCCAGGCAGTGCGGCAGTGTATTGCAGGAGTTGCACTGCCCACTGCCCCAGACAGTGAGGCAGTGCATTGCAGGAGTTCCACTGCCCACTGCCCCCAGGCGGTGCGGCAGTGTGTTGCAGGAGTTCCACTACCCACTGCCCCCAGGCAGTGAGGCAGTGCATTGCAGGAGTTCCACTGCCTACTGCCCGAGGGCAGTGAGGCAATGCATTGCAGGAGTTGCACTGCCCACTGCCCCCAGGCAATGCGGCCGTGTATTGCAGGAGTTGCACTGCCCACTGCCCCTAGGCAGTAAGGCAGTGCATTGCAGGAGGTCCACTGCCCACTGCCCCAGGGCAGTGAGGCAGTGCATTGCAGCAGCTGCACTGCCCACTGCCCCCAGGCAGTGAGGCAGTGCATTGCAGGAGTTGCACTGCCCACTGCCTCCAGGCAGTTGGGCAGTGCATTGCAGGAGTTCCACTGCCCACTGCCCCAGGGCAGTGAGGCAGTGCGTTGCCGACGTTGCACTGTCCGCTGCCCCCAGGCAGTGAGGCAGTGCATTGCAGGAGTTCCGCTGCCCACTGCCCGAGGGCAGTGAGGCACTGCATTGCAGAAGTTGCACTGCCCACTGCCCCCAGGCAGCGAGGCAGTGCGTTGCAGGAGTTGCACTGCCCACCGCCCCCCAGGCAGTGCGGCAGTGTATTGCAGGAGTTGCACCGCCCTCTGCCCCAGACAGTGAGGCAGTGCATTGCAGGAGGTCCACTGCCCACTGCCCCCAGGCAGTGAGGCAGTGCATTGCAGGAGTTCCACTGCCCACTGCCCCCAGGCGGTGCGGCAGTGCATTGCAGGAGTTCCGCTGCCCACTGCCCCCAGGCAGTGGGGCAGTGTGTTGCAGGAGTTCCACTGCCCACTGCCCCCAGGCAGTGAGGTAGTGCATTGCAGGAGTTGCACTACCCACTGCCCCCAGGCAGTGAGGCAGTGCATTGCAGGAGTTCCACTGCCTACTGCCCGAGGGCAGTGAGGCAATGCATTGCAGGAGTTGCACTGCCCACTGCCCCCAGGCAATGCGGCCGTGTATTGCAGGAGTTGCACTGCCCACTGCCCCCAGGCAGTAAGGCAGTGCATTGCAGGAGGTCCACTGCCCACTGCCCCAGGGCAGTGAGGCAGTGCATTGCAGAAGCTGCACTGCCCACTGCCCCCAGGCAGTGAGGCAGTGCATTGCAGGAGTTGCACTGCCCACTGCCTCCAGGCAGTTGGGCAGTGCATTGCAGGAGTTCCACTGCCCACTGCCCCAGGGCAGTGAGGCAGTGCATTGCCGAAGTTGCACTGTCCACTGCCCCCAGGCAGTGAGGCAGTTCATTGCAGGAGTTCCACTGCCAACTGCCCCAGGGCAGTGAGGCAGTGCATTGCAGCAGTTGCACTGCCCACTGCCCCCAGGCAGTGAGGCAGTGCATTGCAGGAGTTGCACTGCCCACTGCCCCCAGGCAGTGAGGCAGTGCATTGCAGGAGTTGCACTGCCCACCGCCCCCAGGCAGTGAGGCAGTGCGTTGCAGGAGTTGCACTGCCCACTGCCCCCAAGGCGGTGAGGCCGTACATTGCAGGGGTTCCACTGCCCACTGCCCCCAGGCAGTGGGGCAGTGCATTGCAGGAGTTCCACTGCCCACTGCGCCCAGGCAGTGAGGTAGTGCATTGCAGGAGTTGCACTGCCCACTGCTTCGGGGCAGTGAGACAGTGCATTGCAGGAGTTGCACTGCCCACTGCCCTCAGGCAGTGAGTGGGGCAGTGCATTGCAGAAGTTCCACTGCCCACTGCCCCAGGGCAGTGAGACAGTGCATTGCAGGAGTTGCACTGTCCACTGCCCCCAGGCAGTGAGGCAGTGCATTGCAGGAGTTCCACTGCCCACTGCCCCAGGGCAGTGAGGCAGTGCATTGCACGAGTTGCACTGCCCACTGCCCCCAGGCGGTGCGGCAGTGCATTGCGGGAGTTGCGCCGTCCACTGCCCCCAGGCAGTGAGGCGGTGCACTGCCGGAGGTAGACCTCACGTGGCTCCTCAGGCGCCCCTACTCATTTATCCCCCCAGTGCCCCACCGCGACCAATGTCAGCTCTCCCCGACGGCGCTGAGTGACTGGTTGCAGGACCGGGCCTCCATACCGGCGCGGGCCACCTACGAGGCCCGCTGGGGGGAAACTTTCATGCCAGGGGGAGGCCTCCCCCTGGACTGGTTCGACCACGACCAGCAGCGCCACATCACGGCGCACCGAATGGACAACGTCCCGACCATGGCCGTCCTAGCCCACCGTTCCTCCCACCGGGACACGGTGCTGGATACAACGTGCCTCTTGTGCGGGGCACAGCCCGAGACGGCGCCCCACCTGTGGGCCTGCTCGGCCCAATCGCATGAATGGGGACCAGCCCGCCGGCGCCTCGCAGCGTGGCTCGACGAGAAGGTGGGGCCACGGGCGGCCCCAGTGCGCCACCAGCTGTGGGAACCGGCTGTGCTGGAGCCGTGGGCGGCAGCCCTGCAGACCCCCTCCATGCAGCTGGCCCACCTGGAGTGTACGGGGCCCCACTCGCTGGGCACAGAGTTCCTCCGCCACGTCGTGGAGGAGTCCATACGGATCTGGTACGCCCACGCCAAGGCCCGCCTGGGCCAGGGCAGCACGATGGCGTGGGCGTTGCAGGAGCTGCGCCTGCACCAGCAAGCAGAAAGGGAAGGGGTGCAGCGGGAGCTCCTGGGATAAGCGCGGTCGCCGGAGGCGAACTCACCAGGTCTCCCCGACTCCCCCTCCCCCTGCCGAGGCCTACACACTTACGCACGGCGCGCACACAACACACACAGCCCAGCCCGTTTACCTTTACCCGTGGGTAGACGTCCCGGCCTTTTGCCTTTTGGTAACAGCGCCTTCGGCACACCACACCACACCACACCACACTACACCACACCACACCACACTACACTACACTACACTACACTACACTACACTACACTACACTACACTACACTACACTACACTACACTACACTACACTACACTACACTACACTACACTACACTACACTACACTACACTACACTACACTACACTACACTACACTACACTACACTACACTACACTACACTACACCACACCACACCACACCACACCACACCACACCACACCACACCACACTACACTACACTACACTACACTACACTACACTACACTACACTACACTACACTACACTACACTACACTACACTACACACCACACCACACCACACTACACTACACTACACTACACTACACTACACTACACTACACTACACTACACTACTCTACACTACACTACACTGGTGACCTGGCACCAGTCTAAAAATCCTCAGGATGGTAGCTGTGGGACGGATTGCTCACACGCACTGCCACGCTCGAAGCCAGTCGTGATACGTCTCGATTTCTCGTGCGTCTTCCCTGTGTCAGGCCGGGCCCACCCCGCCCGCCAACCGTCCAGGACCCCTCCCTGGGCCAGACATGCAGTCCTGTGGGGGACAGATGCACATACGTGGCCTCCCCCCGACCGCCAGACGCCAACGTGGCGCCTGCCCCGACAGCTCTGCGCCGACATGGCGCGGGCTCAATGGCAGGGCACCATCGTGGCGCCGCGAACGTACCCGTGCGCCGTCGTGGCGCGGCCTTCTGGGCAGAGCGCCGTCGTGGCGCGGCCTTCTTGGCAGAGCGCCGCCGTGGCGCCGCCCAAACAGTCCAGCGCCAACGTGGCGCCACTTCAGTGGCAGCACACCACCGTGGTGCAGCCACCGTGGCGCAGTTTCCGGGGCACAGCGCCGTCGTGGCACTGCCCGGCCAGCCCCATGCCTCCGTGGCGCCAGTTCAGTGGCAGAGCGCCATCGTGGTGCCGCCAACGTACACGTGCGCCATCGTGGCGCAATCCTCACGGCAGAACGCCACCGCGGCGCTGCCCAGACAGCCCTGCGCCGACGTGGCGCCAGTTCAGTGACGTGGCACCACCGTGGTGCGGTCAACGTACACGTGCGCCGTCGTGGCGCAACCTTCAGGGCAGAGCGCCACCGTGGCGCAGCCCAAACAGTCTTCGTGCGCCAGCCTGGCCATGGTGTGTCCTCGAGGCCAATACTCGAGGCACCATGGCGAGGTCTGCACCTGGCGCTCCGCCAACCCCCGTGACACCCCGTGCAGAGGTGACGTGTCATCGGCGATACTCACCGCCTCACGTGCCATTGACGAACGTCGCCGTCTCGCTCGGGCACCATCGTGGTGCCATTTTCTCGGTCACGTGCCGTCTCGGTACACGTATCGTGGGGCTCGTCGTTTGGGCTCGGCCTTTGCGGCCGGGCGTCGTCGGTGACCTCCACGGCGGTGCACCACCGTGGTGCTATGGCCGTGACGCACGTCCCGCACTCACAGAACCCGGGGGTACCCAGGCCACCGGCGGTGCGCGTGATCGTGTGGCGTGACCGTAGTCGCGACGCCGGCGGTACTCAGCCCACCGGCAGTGCGCATAGTCGTGCTGGGCCGCGTTCTATTTAGCCCGGCGACGTTTTCAAGTCGGGGGTGAGGCCCCGGGAGACCCACACCTTCTCAGCTCACGTTGATCTTGGAACGCTGACTCGGGTGGATCCAGGACAGATCGGGGCAGTCGGTGGCCGGGACCGGAGAGCTGATCGGACCGTAGCGTGGTCGTACACCGGCGCTTAGACCCAGACGGCCTGCTGGGAGGGGCGTTCTCAGGTGTGCGACGAGATTCGTCTTACTCTAGCGGAGGTAAGACGGAGGACTCCCTCGGCAGAGCCTGCGTGGGGCCCCCGAGGGACGACGCCACGGCTCACCGTACGTGGGACCACGGCAGGCGCTCCTCCTCCTCCTCCTCCTCCTCCTACACTACACTACACTACACTACACTACACTACACTACACTACACTACACTACACTACACTACACTACACTACACTACACTACACTACACTACACTACACTACACTACACTACACTACACTACACTACACTACACTACACTACACTACACTACACTACACTACACTACACCACACCACACCACACCACACCACACCACACCACACTACACTACACCACACCACACTACACTACACCACACCACACCACACCACACCACACCACACCACACCACACCACACCACACTACACTACACCACACCACACCACACTACACTACACTACACTACACTACACTACACTACACTACACTACACTACACTCCACTCCACTACACTACACTACACTACACTACACTACACTACACTACACTACACTACACTACACTACACTACACTACACCACACTACACTACTCTACACTACACATGTACTCCACATGTGCAGATGTGTGGATGTGCACATGCACACCCACACATGTGCAAACATGTATTAGTGCGGACCACCACCTGCACATGAACACATGCGCTTGCGTCTGTTTTCCACTGAATCGCGGCAGGCGGTGTACTGGGGCGGTCAGTCCGTTGCCAGGTGCATTGCACCGTCACTTGTCTCTCCTTCACAGCCGCATTATCGTTGCGATCCATCGGATTGGCTGCTCCATCTTGGGGGCGCTCAGGCCAAAGAGGTATTCCAGGACCTCCTGCAATGTGTTTCCTCGAGCCTTTTGCCCCCCCCCCCCCCCGGCCCTCGCTGTCCACACACTCTGGCATTTGTATTACCAGCACTGCCCAGATCATTAACAACTGTCGTCCGATCGCTAGTGCCCCCGGGAGGGGGTTTTCGCAGTTGAACCGGATTCCAGGCCGTTGGACCGAACTTTGGTTTTCTATGGGACAGGCAAAGTCTTTTTACCAAAATATTTTTCCCAGTATCATTCTTTTCCAAAATCAAAACCTTTTTTTACCGAAATCAAACCCTTTTTATCCAAAATAATTTCTAACTTCAGAAAATGCTTTTTGCCAAAATCATTGAACAACAATCATTCAGTAAAAACATTTCTAGTAGGATCTCTTCAACCGAAAAGTTTTTTTACCAATATCACTTTCACCAAAATCACAAACAAAATTTCCAAAAGTATTTTCCCAAAAATCATTTATACCAAAATCAAAATCTTCTTTACCAAAATCGTTTTTTATCAAAACCAAAATCTGTTTTACCAAAATCGTTTCTACAAAAATCATTTTTACAAAAATCAAAATCGTTGTCCCCAAACTCAGTGCTCTCTACCCCCCCTCCGCCTCCAGAACTGCACAGCTAAGCGCATCCTCCCCTCATTCCTTGCCTCCCCCCTCCCCCCATGGGGTTAGCCGAGCGGGCTCCCCACCTCTCGAACCCGCCCCCTCCACCCCCAACCCAACGGGTGGACAACCTACGCCCCCATCCACGCGTGGAGGATCCCCTCCTCAAAAGGCGAACACGTACGTACTCCCGGAAGCAGAAGCACCAACCGCCACCCCCCGTTCCCCGCGCCCTCCACCTCTGCTTGGCCCCACCCCACCGCACAGCCCCCCCACAGCCACACCCTCACAGGCATGCCCCACAAAATCCAGCCCCAAGTGCGTGAAACCGGAGGCGCCAATTGGCAGACCTCCTCCACCCACCTTTATACCCCCCCTCCCCCTCCTGTTGGCTCCGTACTCCTGTTGACCTGGATTGGTGTTTGCCCCTTTTTTGAGGGTCGTTGCCACAGGGAGAGAGGGTGTGTCTGTCTGCCGGGGTACAGTCCCTTGTATCTGTTTAAGGATTTATCAGGCGGGGGCCGGAGAATGGGGATGCACTTCATCGGGGCTGAGCAGTGTGAACGCTTTTCCTGCAGCGCGCAGTCGGGCAAACCTGCCTCATTGTGGAACTTTGCAGTTTCTACATTGTTGACCTGCAAACCGAAGCCCATGTGCCTTGTATTTTGAAGTAGTTGTTGCTTTTTGAGCCAGGGCCGTGGTATTCACATTGATGGAGTGATGGTGTCAAAAGAACAACATGCACTGTTTCTTAGTCATCGGTACGTTTCCTCAAAAGTCTGCAATAAACCGGGTCTCTGTACCCCTGCGGCGCGCAGAAGGCGTTCTCAGTGCATTCCCTCCTTTTGCACTTGTTGTGCTTTCGTCTGCCATCTCATTGTGCATTTCATTGGTCCTCTAATGTGGGTCTACCCCCGCCCCCCTCTGGGCTTGTTGTTCCGGTGTGTTGCTGCCTACATCCCCCCAGCTGCAGTCCCCCCCCCCCCCCGCCCCCCAGTAGCGGTGTGTGTTGTGCTGCACTTTGCTGCCCTGCAATTGAGGCAGGCCACACTGTGCCGCACCCTGCCGGGTGGTACCACTCCCATCTCGGTGTGCCGCCCCCCCCCCCCCCCCCACACACCCAACCAGTCCCAACTCATCATCCTATGCCACCCATCACCCACCAAGCCACGCAACCCACCACCAATCACACCAGATGGCACCCATGCCACGCATGGGAATGGAGACACAATACACACACCACGGACACAAGAGGGGGGGAGGGGGTACATGATGCGCTCGCCACGAGGAGGACTGAGCGCGGGAATGGGCATGCGGAAGGTTAGTTTGTGCCCCCGTTGGGGACGTGAACCCCGCGAGTGGACGCTGTGGGGGCCAAACACCATCATTGGGGACGGGTTCCCCACCGCCGGTATTGGGTGCCCACGTTGGCGCACCCGGCCAACAGCGAGGGCAGTCGCCCTCCTCCAAAACGGAGTATTGAAAAAACAGGGACAATCCGGGGGCTCCCTGGGCACAATCTATCAAGGGCAAGCATAGGGAAGTAGAAAGGAAAGGATAGGCCAAGGAGGGAGAAGGGGGACACAAGGTGGTGAGAGACCGATGGGCACCACCGCCTACGGGGGGAAAGGGTCCAAGGGAAGGGCAACAAGTGGCGATCGGCCAATGGGTGCCGGCAGCCGCAGACCAAAACACACAAAAGGTGTCAGACCAAAACACACCAAAGGTGTCAGGGAACGCTTTCTTTGCGGTGCGCCCCGCAGCACGCCCTGCGGCGTGCAGTTTGGGTAACTATACCAGAATACAGGCGGAATAGTGTCACGTACATACACACATTTGTTACATATGGTTCCCCCCCCCCCCCCCCCACACACACACCACTTTTTTCTCCTTTTTGGGGCCCACAAGATGGTACTGGTCGAGGAGCCACCTCTGATTTTGTTCGCGGACTTGACATGGGGTCATTTTCCAAAGGAGACGTTTGGGACGAAGTCGTGTACCGTTGACGGCGTCTCGTCTACATGTGACTCCAACTCTGACTCTGACTCAGACTTCACCACCGATTCCGACTTAGGGTCGAGCTTGACCTCATGCTCTGCGGACTCTTCGTCGTCCGAACCCAACTACTCACCCGATGACGAGTAGTCTTGGTTGCAAGCGAAACGCGAAACGTACCGAAACGAATGTCATAGGGGATGGGTTCCCTTTGATCAACTTTTGCAGAGAACGATGGTGTCAACAGATCAACGTGCCCAGAATTTTTTTGTTCCGGTGTATATTTCTTGGACAGTGTACACTAAAGCTAATTGCCCTTTCCCTATGGCGCCTGCGACACGCCCGCAGCACGCCTGCTGCGCGCAGGAAGCACTCCCTCACACCAAACCCCGCCTTCCCTGTCCACAGGGGCTGACCCTGAGTTCAGTGCGACCCTGCTGCAGCCGACCGACGGGCCGGGACAACAGCCATCCTCCAACTCCACCGGACGCCGCATGCCGGCCGGGTTCGCCTCATTCATGGACCGCTTTGGCCACGGCGGCTCTGGCGAGGCCCCGCAGTTCGACAATCCGCTGGACCGACAGGCCAACTCCGCCACGTTCATGTCGATGCCCGGCACCGACATGCCACAGGCCTCCATGATGTCCATGCCGGGCTACCCCAACGGGACTGCCCTCGGACAGGCCAACTCCGCCACGTTCATGTCCATGCCCGGCACCGACATGCCGCAGGCCTCCATGATGTCCATGCCAGGCCCCGGGAACGCCGAGGCCTCCGGCGCCGGGCCCGCAATGTTCATGTCGATGCCCCACCAACAGACCATCGGCCGCGACGCGGCCATCGTGATGGACGCCGGCACGACCCAGACCGCCAATCCGGCCAAAGCTGCGCTCAATCAGATCGTTGGCGGCAAAGCCGGGCGGTGAGACCGGGCGTGCTGCCGGCGCGCAGGGGCCCCAAGGGTTTGATGTGTCCACGGAGCGGATGAGGGCGCGCATGGCGCCGGAACTCGTGCCTTCGCGACGCATTCGTGATCGGTGACCCGGTGCACGCCGGGTTCGGGTTCGACCCCGACACGGTACATCTACGCCGTGCTCGGCACTATCCAAAAATTCTTCTTTTCAACAGAAAAGGTCCCAATAAACTTTCAAATGCACAATTTCCAAAAAGAATTGAATATCGCCCTGGGACCCCCGAAGAGGCCCAAGCCAACCTCAATGTCCTCTTCTGCGTCAGGCATCACGTGCTATGACTGCTGAGCCCCTCCAACCGCCGTCGGTTCCCCTCCAACCTCCGTCGGTTCCCCGCCAACCGCCGTCGGTTGCACTCCAACCGCCGTCGGTTGCACTCCAACCGCCGTCGGTTGCACTCCAACCGCTGTCGGTTACCTGTTAAGTGCCATCGGTTGGAGCTGTGCCCACTGGACACACCAGCTTTGTTTTTCCTTTGAATTGTAAACCCCCCCCTGGCACCGCAGCAGTGCGCGCACTTCGGCTCGAGGGATGCGGTCAAAGGCCCCGCTGCTGTCGGAGTGGCCGTGCGCTTTCAGCGAAGGAGGCAGGAGCACCGCCGTCGGTTGCTGCCGAAGCCCCCCCAAACGCCCAAGCGCCCAAACCAGTACAGCCCCCGACCGGTCAAGTGTGCGTGGCGTTCAGTGGCTTCCACCAACGCTCCGCAGATGGCCCCAACAGCACGTCCCGGCCGCCGCTGATTGTCTTTCCGGGGCTTTCGGTTGGCTCCCGCGCCAGTGACCCCCCCCCCCCCCCGTGACAATGGTCAGCGACTGCGTGCAATCTACGGCCTCCCTTTCGTGAGGCGGGCCCGGCCACTTCTGTGTCTTCACTTTCTGTTGTCATGGAAGGGCCCCCCTGCTCCGCCCTCTCACGTCTACAAGTTTGTGTGCGCCCGCGCGTCAAGGACCACCCCCCCCCCCCCCCGGACCACTCTACTCAAAGTGCCGTCCCTTCCAACCGCCGTCGCCCTCCAACGGTCGTCCGTTACCCTCCAACCGCCGTCGGTTCCCCTCCAACCGCCGTCAGTTACCCTCCAACCGCCTCCAACCTCGAGCTGGGCGCGACGGACGCGACGGCAGCGGTTTTTCTCGAGGCCCGCCCCCCAGCCCCTCAGCCCCCAGGGCGTCCAGGCATCCGGACGTGGGCCTACCCCCCCCGCCATTCCACTGCCCCTTCTCCGGCGCGCTCTACGTGAACTCAGTAAGACACAGCGCCCCCCCCCCCCCCCCGCCTCCCCTGGGCTGTCACTGCGCCCGGGGGCAGGGGCCGCCACTCGTGGGCGGGTGGCGCCACCGAAGGGGGGGGGGGAGGGCAGTCGCTGCCGTCCGCAGCCCCCCCCCCCCCCCCCCGCCCGCGCAGCGACCCCCGAGTGGGCCCCTCGCCCAGTCCCGGTCCTTCCCGCGGTCCCTCGCTGCTTTGCCCCGTGTGCCACAGAGGGGGCACTGCCTTGTCCAGGGGCACGGGGGTGGGGGGTGCATCTCAGAGGCCCCGTACAAGCGGCACGCCACACAACCCTCCGCCTTTGCGTGCCGCGTCCCTCGATCAATCACCTCCGCGTTCCGAGTCTCTCGGGCGCTGCACACCAATGCCACGGGGGGCTCTGCTTTCGTATCGTTGTCCCCCTGCGAAGCCTCCCGAGCCGATTGTGAGCCAGCCAAGGCCGCCGGGCCCAGAGTGTAGGGGCCGGTGGACGCTGAGGGGCATCACGCCTGCAAGGGCCAAGAGCGCCGCCGGTGTACTCAGGCCATTGCTCAATGGCACCCCCCCCCCCCCCCGAGGGGGCAGGGCTGGGGGGGAGGTTCAGAGGCCAAAAACACAAAGGCCCCCCTGAGTTTTGGGCCCCTTTGATAAATAAATAATTTTTTTTTCACTGAGGGAAGGTGTTCTGACGTGGGGGGGCGGGTCGCCTTCTGTTGGCCACGGGTCCCAGACGACCCCCACCCCCCCAGGGGTCCTTAGTCAATGATCTGGGAACGTTTCTCATGCTCTACCCCCCGCCCCCCCCAACATCCCACGGGGCTACACAGGCACACCCTCATCGGATTCGTGTTTCGTCCCTCACGCCCCGTGACGAAAGCAAGCCCCGTGCTGTCCATGGACGAGGCCAGTCTTCAAAGGCATCCGTCTGGTGACTGCACCACCCGGAAGAACCCGCGCCCGGCAATGTAGGGCACGGGAGAGCGCATGTGCAACACGGGAAACCAGCGATTCGTCCACATCGCCCATTGCCCCCCCCCCCCCCGCTCCCCCCCTCCGCGGGCCAACGAACCAATGCACCCATGCCTTCCACGGCCCACCAGCACCACTTGCACTGGCGATGCCGAGGCCACGATGGAACGGCCGCCGAGCCTGTGTGCAGACAGTTGGGCGGCATTTTCCCGGTGCAAGGCCACGACCACTTGGTACCCACGGCACGATGACCATCCCGTTGAGACGCGATTCGTGCCGGGGTGCGGATTTGCAGTGGCCGTCAAGGGGACCTCCCCTACTCCGTGCCCCACCGAACACACCGCCCGCCTCATCGCTTTGAGCACCGGAGCCCAGAGGAAACAGGCGGTGGGCACAGTGCCCAACGTCTGCAGCGGGTGAGTGGCGAGGAGGGGTTTGGGAAGGTTGCACGCCATCCCCCATCTCAAGCCCTGCCTGCACCCAGAGCGAAACAGACGCCTCATGCGCCCCCCAGCGCTTTGTTGTAGCAAATGCCATCGACCTCAGGTGTCCACGTGCCCAGCAGTTGCTGCCCCCCCTCCCCCCCCCCCCCCTTCTCTTGTCTGTGTGTGTGTATGTGTGTGTGTGTGTGTGTGTTTGATGGCTCGGCCCAGAGCCTGTGGAGATTAAGAGGGACACCGCCGCCACACGGGAACCCGCCATCGTCAACAGAAAGTCCATCGACACCACGAGGCGGGACGTGGAGGCCGCGTGGAGCGACATCACCGGTCTCCGCAACGACGTCAAGAAGATCGAGGCAGCCGCGGAGGTCAGCAACCAAACCCTCCAGCGGCTGCGGCGGGACACGGACGCCAGGCTTTTGCCTGGTGATACCCCTGCGCCGGTGCAAGATGGAGGGACATGTGGTGCTGGCAGTGGTGCTGAACGTGGGCTGGTTCTGACCCTCATCTCCGTGCGTCTTGTACTACAGAAAGGCGCCTAGCGCAGCCAGACAATGGCCATGCTTTTGTGCTGACTGTGCCTGACAAGAATCTGTGCAAACAGGCCTTCTTGACTGCTGCCCGTGTCTTGGCTGGTGCCCGTTTGTTGCGTATATTGTGTGTGTGTGTGTGTGTGTGTGTGTCTGTGTGTGTGTGTGTGTGCCATGCACATGTGTCCCCGCCTCGTGTACACACATGTCATGCTGCCTCTTCCCCTGCAGTCCACTTCTTCTTCCTGGTCCAACGCTGCGGCTGTTGTCATTGCGTCTCGGTTTTGTTTGCAACGAGGGTGGGTGGTGGGCAGAGAGGGTCTGGCGAGCCCTGTGGTACTTGTTTTTTTTTTTGGAGGGGCTCATCAAGTGCCGTACCGATGCAGTCCTGCATTCGGAATGCACTCTGCAGCTGCCGAGCGTCGCCCTTGTCCCTTCGTTGCAAAAGAGCGCCTGGTGCGTTGTCCGAACATGTGTTTTGACTGTGCACCTGACAAGACTGAGCAGTTGCAGGCTGTGTTGACCCTGTGCCTGTTTGCCGCGTACATTGGGTGTACCCCCCCTCCCCCTTGTGCAAGCACTGCCGTGTCTAAGCACGGGGACCCGTCTGACCGTTGTTTTCCTGACTTTCAGCGTCGCTTGCGCAAGGGGGAAGGGGGGGTGTTATGCTCCACCAGCTTCCAAATGTCATGCCAAGGCCTGGCAGTGGTGGAAGGAGGATTTTCTGAAAATGAACGAGTGGTATCATACAACATCTCAGGCTACCCTGCCGCCCCCGTGTGCACCCCCCCCCCCCCCACCACCACCCTTGGACAGTCCCCTGTGAGGGGGGGGGAGGCGTTTTCGTTTTCTCACACCTATTTCCATCATCTTTCACTCCCGCTCCTTTTTGTAGTTGTGTGCCTTCGGGGGCCCTTTGAGTGGTTGCAATCCAGTAGCTCATGGCAGGTGGCGGTGTTAAACAAGATTAGTCCACCAAAGGGTAATGCCGTGCACGCAGTGCACACGCAGTGCGAAGTTTTGGATGTTGGCAAATACTAGGACCCTACTTTTGGCCCCTTTTGACAAGTTTTTGGTTCCATACTGGGTTTTTTTTTTTGCTTCCTATGCATTTGGGATGTGGCACATTTGAATTGTCACCCTTTGTTGCCCATTTTCAACCATTTTCACCCATTTTCCATCCCCCCGATTGAACTCTCCCCACTATGAGGACCCCGAGAAGGCAGGGGTGATGTAGCCGTACATAGCCCGCGGACCTTGGGGAGGCCTTCATCCCCGCCACATTACTGTCCTCGCTCGCCATCAACAAATGTGTCACGTCCACGCTCAGAATCACCACCACCCTCCCCTTCACCCTATTCGCGGTCCCCATCACCCAAGAGACCGCGGACAACGCGTTCCCCACGCTCCGAGTCAAGGGACACCTCATCGCCGCCTCCAAGAGCGAAGCCACGGGCACCGAAACACTCGAAGCAAGCGGACTTTACAAGGCTGAGTGGTTTGATCATAGGGACAGTGGAGTACCAAGTTGAAAGCAGTTTCGCTGTTCTCATGTGGGCTTTGCTGCTTTGCTGTGCAACCAATCAGGTGACAGGTATTCTTGCACAAAACATGCAAGGTACAGTTCCTAACCAGGGTGCTCAGACGTAGTTTTTCAATCATACAAACATTGCACAAACCATGCAAGGTACAGTTCCTAACCAGCGTGCTCAGACGTAGTTTTTCAATCATACAAAAATTGCACAAAACATGCAAGGTACAGTTCCTAACCAGGGTGCTCAGACGTAGTTTTTCAATCATACAAACATTGCACAAACCATGCAAGGTACAGTTCCTAACCAGCGTGCTCAGACGTAGTTTTTCAATCATACAAAAATTGCACAAAACATGCAAGGTACAGTTCCTAACCAGGGTGCTCAGACGTAGTTTTTCAATCATACAAAAATTGCACAAAACATGCAAGGCACAGGTCCTAACCAGGGTGCTCAGACGTAGTTTTTCAATCATACAAAACGTGCACAAAACATGCAAGGTACAGGTCCTAACCAGGGTGCTCAGACGTAGTTTTTCAATCATACAAACATGTCTTTTCAAAGATCCGAGGATTGCTACATCCAATGGCTGCACATTGTGTAGAGGTCTTTTTCCAATCTTTACGAATACCCTGTCCTGCATGTTGCACCACACGAACGCAAGTTGGGGTGAGGTGTGGTTTTGGGTACTGGTTTCTTGGACAGTCAATCCCTGCGAAAAGTGTGAAATGGCTAAAAGAGGATTTGTTGTAGCCATTGAATGTGAATCCGCAGACGCAAGTGCATTCTCCCTTCGCGCAAAAACCCTGGTTTCGCAGAAACCGCAGTTTGGCACCACTGCCTTGCCTGCTGTTCCAGTGTTCATTAGGCCAGCGCGCTCCTGCCCGTCAGTAATATTATTGCGATGAGCTGTTGATTGCATGTGGCAGGGCAGGGCAAGGGCGAGAATCACAGCCAAACACGATATTCGCGCCCCCAACGGCGTCGCTGACAGCCCGCGGGCTTTGCGCGTACCAGAGTGCACCACCGCTTTTCTTTCTGTCGCAAGACCTCCGGATGCCTCCGCTGTGCCGGTTGTTGCTGTTTGTGTGGCTGGCGGCCGCCGCGGACGTTGCCGCGGCGGAGTGGCCGTTGGAGACGGCGGACCACCTGTTCGCCCACTACCACAAGATCTTCCCCAATGGCAACCGGAACGCCGCCTCGCACCGCTGGGCGACCTTCATCCTGCAGCGCAGCGGGTCGATGACCCTGCAGAAGCTGGAGTACTTCTTCTCGGCGTTCTGCCCCATCTCCGGCAGCCCCGTTGAGCCGGAGCCGGACCGGGCGTGGCGCTACGGCCCCGGCGGCGGCCTCCCGGGAGTGGGCGGCGGCACCTTCGAGGGGACCGTCTACTACTGCTGCTGGCCCTGCGTGTGCGACACGCAGGCATACCTGAAGGTGGACACTTTTCCCGGTGCAGCAGGGCTTGCCCTTGCGGCACTACGCCATGTTTGTACAGCGTTGCGCCGCGGGATGCGGACCCTTTCCTTTCTCACAGTGAAACCCCTGGACAAATGAACACCAAGGGACTGAACCTCAGCCGACTGGGCTGCGGTGCGCCTTCCAATGAGCATGGAATGATCTCGAAGACAACTTCACCGGCAGTGTACATGGGAATCTCTATGGCACCGCCCGGTACAAACCCCTTGGTTTGCGCTGCAGTGCAGCAAGTCGAAACAATGTACTGAGATTCTTAGCTATGACATATGCCTGTGTCATGGGGGTATATGTGAGCTCTGTATCCGTTGCTCATGGCCCCCCATTGTAAAAGCGACGCCCTTGTCCCAGCTAGAGCGTGCGTAGGGACGGTATTAATTTGGGACTGTATTTAATTCAGTACCAAATGCAGTGCAGCCACATAAGACATTGGTTTGGTGACGAATTTGCCAGTTACATAGAGTCATGGACACAGTTGCTGTGAGTGTTGCCCAATTGAACCCACATAGCTCTGATTTTGGGGATATTTCTGCACTGGATCACCCTTTCTTGCTCCAGCTCCCCATGCAATCGTCGCTTTTTGAACGTGGGCGTCTACGGCCTTGTCCAAGCTGCAGTAGGTATAGGCACCATATCAATTTGGGACTTTTGCGTAGCTTTTACAGATGAGGAGGGGGGGGGGGGGGGCATAACAAGGAATGGAAGAAGCATGCGGCCTCACCGGCAGCAGCCACGTGAACGCACGGGGCATTGGCCAGGCTGCCACTGGGCAAACATGACCTGCGGGGCGCCCGGTGGAGCGGCACGGCCGCGCGGGAACGCAATGCTCATAACCGTCTCCTGCGCGCAGGCTCTGGCCTGGGCGGGGGTGCAACTGCGGGAGGGCGCCGGTAGTGCGCCCTTTGCCGGGAGAGCGCGCCCTCGTTATGACCGCTGACCCGGAGACCCATGCAGGCCTTCCTCTGTGATATGGTGGTGGTTGTTGCTCCTAAATATGCACGGGCTCGTTGAGCTAATACCGTGGAGCTGGCCCGGCGGAAGCCACGGAGCCACCAGCCCACTCCCAGGGTGGTCCTGGGGCAGCGAGCCAGGGTCTGGCCTCGAGTGCATATCGCACTGGTCGAGGGGCAACACAGGGACGCACCCCTGGCCTGCACCGAAGGCCTGCACTAATGGGGAGCGACCCGACCCGAGGACGCCAGTGTGGCCATACAGGCTCAACCGGGAGACCTGGTAAAAATGGTGATACACTCCTCCTAAATACACACACACCCTCTCTGTCGCGGAAACCATTTAAACAAATGGACAACAATCATCCACCAGCTAGCAAGAAATGTCACGGAATACACCTTCAGGAACAACCTTCAGGAAAGGGCAACATGCATCCACAAACCCTTGTTGCAGTTTTGTACAAGTTCTTTACAGTTTTTTTACCAGTTTTTTTTTTGCAGTTTTGTATAGTTTTTTGCGAAGCCTTGGAAAGGGTTCGTGACTGGGGTGCAGGTGACTCAGGATGCCTGCTCCTGAATTTGCTTCCACACCCCGAAGCTGTGAATCCGTGTGCTAGTGGGTGGCCTGCCAGTGCGGTCGGGCGAACGCTCGACTCATGGTTCCGCTGATGTCTTGTGGGGAGCGTAGGAATGTTGAACCTCGCAGTTTGAGCATTGATTGAATTGCTTGGCCGTCGCACACACACTCTCTCTTTTAAAGGTGGACACCAAAACTGTGGACACGCTGTCGGGGCCCGTCGAGCTCCACTTCCTGGTCTACGGTGACCCGTGCGTGGACGCCGGGCGCATCCCGGAGGCGGCCCCCGACGTGGCGTGCGACGCACGGGGCCGCTTGGAGGCGGCCACGTACAGCGACGGGGGGCACGTCATCGTCGGGATGCTGCACACGCGCGACCGGTCGGCGCAGAACGCGGTGGAGGAGGTGGAGGGCATGTGCCGCGACCGCGCGCGGGAGGGGTACCAGTCGGGTATGGGCAAGATCTTCATCGACGTCGCGTCGATCAACGCCATCTGAAAGGGCTCGGGGCCAGAAATGGGGCCGTGGTGCGGAACAGCGCGAGACCGAGGGGCGCGCGCGCGCGTCCGGAGGACGGTGCTGGTGGTGGGGTGCGCGGGGCAGTGAACCCCGGCGCCACCGAACACTTTCGTCTTGCTGGGCCGCTTTGATGCCGCATGTGAGGCGCGTGTATCGAGCACGGCATTCTTCGGAAGGGGCATTGGGCGCCCTTTGGGCTGGGGTGCGAACCAACACGAGGTTTTGGGAGTTGAGCGGAGTATCGGGGCCAGGCTGGCGGGCGGCGGGTGCAACCGCTGACGCCCCGGAGCACCCGCCCGACGGTTGGCGACCTGCGGACGGCGGCACCCGTGGGTTATGGCCGTCCAGAAGGTGCAGGTTCGGGGGCGGGGAGACCCGCAGGAGGCTATTCAAGAGGGGCGAGGGACCCTCCAGGGCACTGCAAACCGGTGGTCCGTCCGCTACCCCAACTGCCCACTGGAGGCAGGGGTGGGGTTAGGGTTAGGGTGAGGGTGAGGGTTAGGGTTAGGGTCACTGAGCTGGTGGAACCAGTCTTGGTTTTATAACCCTTTTTAGTGTCTAGGGTGGACCTACCAGGTTTAGCAGCAAGCAGCAAGCAGCAAGCAAGCAGCAGCACGCGCGAAATGGGCAAAAATCAGATCTCCGTCGTGGTGCTTCACATTCGGGTGAAATCACCTCGAAGAGGGTTGTTAGATCAAGCGCAGGTGCGTACGCCATATACCCCCCCTTTTTGGGGGTCATTCGCGTAAGATACCCCAAGGTATGGTACCGGATGTCCAACCCCTTGTAAAATCATCATTTTAGGAGAGAAAATGATCCCCCAATGAATTTTTCGTTTTTGACCCCTTTACCCCCCCGTACCCGGGTACCCCTTTTTGGGGGGGGGTGGGTGGGGGGGGGTGTCGGGGGGGGGGGGGGGGTCAAAACTACTTTGCGTATTGTGGCTGCTGTGTGTGGAATTGGACCCAGGTCCGGGGCAACTTTTTTCTTGTACATGGACCCCCTAACCCATGGTGGGGGTCCCGGGTCCGAACTCCGGGTACCCCTGGTCGCCCCCCCCCCTATGGGCCCTTGCTAGTGAGGACTTAGCCGTTTTCACGCTAGATAAGGCTTTTTAGTGACACCTGCAAGATTTCCGAAATTCGACTTTTTCGGAAACCCTTCTGTCGCCCCTGGGATGCGTTTGGGTGATGATTTAGTGACAATACGGGTACTTGAGCACCCATGGGGACCCACATAGTGGCCGCCAAGCCCATCTAGTCCGAGCCATGGCCCCCCCAAAAGCCCCGAAATTGCCGTTGTGTAGGCTATTTAGTGACACCTGCAAGATTTCCGAAATTCGACTTTTTCGGAAACCCTTCTGTCGCCCTTGGGATGGGTTTGGGTGATGATTCAGTGACAATACGGGTACTTGAGCACCCACGGGGGCCCACATAGTGGCCGCCAAGCCCATCTAGTCCGAGCCATGGCCCCCCCAAAAGCCCCGAAATCACCTCGCAGAGGTTGTTAGATCAAAGCCAGGCAGGCGTATATATGGGGAAAACGCCACATACCCCCCCATTTTGGCCTTTTTGGGGCCATTCGCGTACCCTACCCCAAGGGGTTGAATTGTTAGTTTAACCCCTTGTAAAATCATTATTTTGTCCAATAAACGCATCCCCCAATGAGTTTTTGGTCCGGACCCCCCCAGACCCCCCCCACTTGCAACCCACTTTTTTCAGGTTTTGAGGGAGGGGGGGGGGGTGGGGGTGGGGGGGGGGGTCAAAAATGTCCAAAAAAATGACCCCCCCATTTTTTGGGTCGAAAATCATGAATCCTTTGGTTTTTTTCGATTTTGAGCCGAAAAAGTGTTTCCGGGTTCCGACTCCATAGGGTTTGTATGGGGCGGAGTGGGACGAGTGCTTATGCAGTTTATGCACTTTTCAGCCATTTTTGCTATGTTGGCGGTTTTGGCGACCTCGGTGACCCCGTGGTATCCACTTTGAGGGGTGCGAGTGGGGATGTTGTGACAATATATGCCTACTAGGATACAGAAGGACGTTTTTTGCAGTCTCTAGCCTTGCTTAGGGCCGTCAACAACCCGTGCCAAAGACGCGAAATGACTGTTCCCACCAATAATGGCCTAGTGAATGGGCCGGTACACAACCTACTAATGCAGTTTTTCACCCTGGGCAGCTCAAAAATCGAAGTTTTCGAAACGTATTTTTTTGATATTGTGACCACCCAAAATGACCATCCAAGGTATGTAAAGCATGTTTTAGGTCGTATTTACGTGTTTCTCACCGTATTTGGGTATCAGGTCCGGGGGGGGGGGGTCTGCTAGGGGATTGGTACACAACCTGCTTATGCGGTTTTTAACCCGGGCGGCTCAAAAATGGAAGTTTTTGAAACTTGTTTTTATGATATTGTGACCACACAAGATGGCCATCCCAGGTATGTAAAGCATGTTTTAGGCCGTATGTACATGTTTTTCACCCTATTTGGGTATTAGGTCAGGGCTCCCAAGTACACACAACCTGCTCATGCAGTTTTTCACCCCGGACAGCTCAAAAATGGAAGTTTTTGAAACCTGTTTTTTTGATGTTGTGACCACCCAAAATGACCATCCAAGGTATTTAAAGCATGTTTTAGGCCGTATTTGCATGTTTTTCACCCTATTCGGGTATCGGGCGGGGGGGGGGTCTCCCAAGGGATTGGTACACAACCTGCTTATGCAGCTTTTTAGCCTATACAGGTCAAAAATCGAAGTTTCCGAAACTCATGTTTTTGACATTGTGATCATCCCAAATGACCATCCAAGCTATGTAAAGCATATTTTAACCTGTGTTTATATGGTTTTTACCCTATTTCGGGTGTGTGCTGCTTGGGGTAGATTCTCTGCGAGGTGGACTTGCCGAAGGCAATAGAATTGCCGTTGTGTAGGCTGTTTAGTGACACCTGCAAGATTTCCGAAATTCGACTTTTTTGGAAACCCTTCTGTCGCCCCTGAGATGGGTTTGGGTGATGATTTAGTGACAATACGGGTACTTGAGCACCCACAGGGACCCACATAGTGGCCGCCAAGCCCATATAGCCCGAGCCATGGCCCCGAAATTGCCGTTGTGTAGGCTATTTAGTGACACCTGCAAGATTTCCGAAATTCGACCTTTTTGGAAACCCTTCTGTCGCCCTTGGGATGGGTTTGGGTGATGATTTAGTGACAATACGGGTACTTGAGCACCCATGGGGACCCACATAGTGGCCGCCAAGCCCATATAGCCCGAGCCATGGCCCTTCAAAAAGCCCCGAAATCGCCGTTGTGTAGGCTATTTAGTGACACCTGCAAGATTTCCGAAATTCGACCTTTTTGGAAACCCTTCTGTCGCCCTTGGGATGGGTTTGGGTGATGATTTAGTGACAATACGGGTACTTGAGCACCCACGGGGACCCACATAATGGCCGCTAAGCCCATCTAGTCCGAGCCATGGGCCCCCCAAAAGCTTCAAAATTGCTGTTTGTAGGTGGTTCAATGGCCTTTGGTGTGTGCACAAACTGCTTAAGCAGTTTTCCACCCTCTATAGGTCAAAAATGGAAATTTTTTGCAAAACATTTTTTTGATATTGTGACCACTTACAATGATGAAATATGCTATGTAAAGCATGTTTTAGCCCTCTTTTACGTGTTTTTCACCCTATTTGGGTGTTGGGGGGGGGTCTCCCAAGGGGTCTAGGGCACAACCTGCTTATGCAATTTTTCCGCCTCGGCAGCTCAAAAATGGAATTTTCCGAAACTGATTTTTTTGATAATTTGACCATCCAAAATGATCAAATATCCTATGCAAAGCATGTTGTAGCCCCTCTTTATGCGTTTTTCACCCTATTTGGGTGTTTGGGGGGCGGGGGGGGGGGGGGGGCTCCCAAGGGGTCTAGGGCACAACCTACTTATGCAGCTTTCCCGCCTGAGCAGCTCAATAAAAGGCTGTCCCTCTCCCCTCTTCGAGGTGCCTTGCCGAAGGCAATAGAATTTTGGTGGATGATACCTATGGGTGTGAAGTACAATCACACAAAGTTTGAGCGAGAAACTCGACGGTGGCGGCCGGGAACGGGATTCGCAAGTGGCGGACCTCAGTTTCAAAAACTGCAGTTTAGGGCCAAAAACAGCCATTTTTGGGCCAAAAAAGTCCTGGAACACATTCAAAACGGCCAAACGAAGGGAAACGGTGGACACTCTACGTGCGGCTTGACTTCCCCGTGTCAACGAGCTCTTTGCGGCCCTCGAACTCCACGATATGTCCCGGAAACGGCCCAAAAAGGCCCCCAGAAGCTCCAAATGCCGACAGCCACAAACCAAGAATAGGCCATATCTTTGGCTACATGGCTCGAAATGCGATTCCGACGGCACCTACTCCACCCGCAACCCCCCACTTTTTGTGGTTTCCACCCCTCAGAATTGCCCAAACTGACGCCTAGACCCCAATACCTAGGCCCACTAGGCTGCGGCAAGCTGCAAGCTCAAGCCCAAACAGGTGGGTGCCCAAATGGGTTAACAGGGTCCAGTAGGGGCAAAAAAAAAATGATGACTTTTCTCTAAAATGATCCTAGACCATGTGCGACGCTAAAACAAGAGTTTTTGGACCGTTTTGAGCTTGTGGTGGCCCATTTTGGTCCTCCGAAAATCCCAAAATGCCTTGAAAATGGGCTGTTTTGGGACCAAAAATGGGTCAAAAATGGGCCAAAAATGCATTTTTCCAAACCTCATCCTAGACCATTTGGGGTACACAAATGGGTGAAATGAGCCCATTTCGAGCCCATTTTGGGGCATTTTGGCCCCTCAGAAGTCCAAAAAGCCTTGAAAGTGGGCCTCGTGGTGATGGCGTTCACTTGCAAGCTGATTTCACTTTGTCAAGAGCCATCAATGTGTGAATCATTCTTGATGTCCCTCACCAGTCATAGCTGATGTCCCCCCCCCCCCCCACCAGCTCGGTCCCAATATTCAGTCTTGATTAGGGTTCGGGTTAGGGTTAGGTAAGTGCAGGAGGAGGGGTCGGGGGACCCCTGGGACCCCCTCCCCCCCCACCCCGACCCAGATTTCAGTGTCGGAAAAAATGAAACCTACATGAGCCGCGGAAGTCCCATGCGCTCCTCCGTTTTGTTTCTGTGTGCCGCCAGGCCCGGGGGCACGCAGGGCGCGTTTCGTGTGCCGGCGGTGAGTGGGCAGGGGTGGGCAGGGATGCATTAGAAGGGAAGGGACCTCACAGGTGGGCCCAGAGGCGCTTAGGCAGGCGGTTGGCGGAGGTTGCCAAAGCGGTTGGGGGCGGTTACTGTCGGTTACAAACGCCATTGAAGCAGGCATTTGGCGTCAGGGGGACAGTGGCTGGGCATAGGCCCCCTGGAGGGGGGGGGGGGGTTACCACCCTCCTTCCAATGCATCCCTCTGTGGGGGGCACAAGGATGGGCCTGGGGGCGTTCCACGGCTGAAGTGCCACCGGGGCCGAGTGCAGGCTGTGACTGATCTGGGCCGCCTCCTTCGCAACAGCTCCCGTCGAGCGGGGGGGTCCGTTGTTGTGGGGGTGCGTTTGGGGGCCCGGGCGGGCGCGTTCCGTGGCCTTGGGGTGGGGCATGACTACGCCCCACGTACCGGAGGCCACAGCCCACCGTGATCCCCCAACCCCCCTTCCCCGTCCTCCTCCACTTGGGTGCCTGGTTGAAGAACGGCTGCCCAATGATTCCCAACCGGCGCATGCACGACAGGCCGGACCTGATGCAGGCGGTTACTGGCCGCTGGCAGGCGGTTACTGGCCGCTGGGAGGCGGTTACTGGCCGCTGGGAGGCGGTTACTGGCCGCCGGGAGGCGGTTACTGGCCGCTGGCAGGCGGTTACTGGCCGCCGGGAGGCGGTTACTGGCCGCTGGCAGGCGGTTACTGGCCACTGGGAGGCGGTTACTGGCCGCTGGCAGGCGGTTACTGGCCGCTGGGAGGCGGTTACTGGCCGCTGGCAGGCGGTTACTGGCCGCTGGGAGGCGGTTACTGGCCGCCGGGAGGCGGTTACTGGCCGCTGGCAGGCGGTTACTGGCCGCTGGGAGGCGGTTACTGACCACCAAGAGTTGCCTTGGGCAGGGAGCAGGATCCTGGCCTTGCTCTGCTGCTTGTTACTGACGACAGAGGGTGGCTCACGGGCCCACTCATTGCATCGCAAGCCCCTTGTCTAACACACCGTGTCTCACTGTGCCAGCCATTCAAGCCACAAAAGAGGGTGGCCGACGTCGAACAGTTTGGTGTCTCCTTCGCAACGTCCCCCGTCGGGCGGGGGGTCCGTTGTTTGGGGAGCGCGGCCGGGCGCGTTCCGTGGCCTCGGGGTGGGGCATGACGACACCCCCCCCCCACACCAGAGGCCACAGCCCCCCGTGATCCCCCAATGCCCCCTCCCACCCCCAACAACAGCAGCAACCGTCAAGAGCACCCCCCAAACGTCCCCCGCGCTTCAGGGCACAAGACCTTGACTGGGGTGACCATTGCCAAGGGGAAACAGCCACAGCCGATGACCTCCGCCGTAAACTGTGTCCCCCCGTCCCTCAGGCCCTTGTCAATGCCATTCCCACCGATGAGAAACGCGAGACGCGAAGAGTAGAGGTAGAGGTGATGAGAGAGAGTGTGTGTGCTGGGCGTCACACGGTGACACGTAGCCAAAAGGCATGCCCTGATGGTGAATGTACCATCAGGGCATGCCTGCCAGACGGACCGTGGCTTTGCCATGCTTCCGCTCCCTGCATGGAGCCGAACTTTGGACTGGCGGATGCACCAACAAAAAAATAGCATTCCTACTGCCGAGAACCAGTTGCGTGTTCCGGGCACGGCAGTCTTCCACAGCATGACTTGGTTTCAGGCTGGGGTTTTCCTCAGTAGTAGTTTTCCTTGGTGTTCCTCCTACACTATGCATGGATAGCCTTGGTCTGTTGATATGAGTGCAACTTTGACGTAGGGTGCAGGCCACTGCACTTTGTGGATTGCAGTTTTATTGTGGAGGACACGCATCATTGGACTAAAGGCTGAAAGTGCCTATGGCGGGGGCATTCAGTCAATAAGAACCGTCCATTGCACTCTCTCTCTCTCTCTCTCTCTCTCTCTCTCTCTCTCTCTGTCTGTCTGCCTCTCTCTCTCTCTCTCTCTCTCTCTCTCTCTCTCTCTGCCTCCAGCCGAGGCTTGACCCAGAAAGATGCCGCCTCGAATGCTGGGGCCTGAATGTGGCGGCATCGAAGGGCGCATCGACAACAATCCTGGCTTGGATTTGGACAGGCCAAATTACTGGGCCTCCTCCTGGTCAAGAATTGCAACTGTGAATATGCTGAGATGAGGGCTGAGATGAGGGCTTGTGTCTCATTTCCCTAAGCAGGGCCCATCCCTTGGTAGGGGCACTTTGGGAGGTGGACAAGCGCCCAATTGAGAGCACAGCGGACTTGCTTTTGCAGTCCATCGTCTGCTCCGTGTGCATGCGCATGATGTTGCGAGATGACGCGCTCGGATCGCTCCCATAGCCCTCCAATTGTTTGATCTCACATGCGATCTGCACGACCATGTCCGCATCCAAGAAACATATTGTAAGCTGACGACAAGAATGGACGAACAGACTCTGATGCATGTGCGCGATTCATTCATCGCAACCCGTGCTCTGGTTCCTCTGCATCCATCCCCTTGCCATCCGCAATGTAGGGGGAGCACCTGATGAGGTGCGCACGCGGCGCGGAGATTTAGCCGTCTGGCCGACCGGGCAGCTATAGATTAAGTGGTGGCTAGGCCATAAGAGCTGTATTTTCCCTCCGCTATTAGGACAAGGGTAGGAAAAATCGACAATCCAGCAGGGAGACCCCAAACTAGGGTGGTGGTTGCTAGGGTGGCTGTTGCTAGGGTGGCTGTTGCTCTGAGGGGGCCATCTGATGTATCTTCACCTTGTGAGGCGCCGGATAGGGCAAGACAAGGGGATGTTTACACAGGTCTAGTACCCAAGGGTTTGCTCTCTTTGGGGGGCATTTGGTGAGGGAGTAAAAGCCAACCACAACAGTAAGAACAGCACCGTCATCATTCATACCCTCCGCCAGCCCAAGAGGATTGGCCGTTGCGGCACAGCGTAGTGGTGTGCAAGGGAACACGTTTTGACTCCTGCTGCACACCACACTATTGAAACAGGCATTATGCCGTTTTCTGGTTTCCTTTTCCTGCGTGGAGACACCTTGTGGAGCGGTGACCTGTGATCAGTGTGCTTTCAGGGCCATCCGGGTAAACCTGCCACAACAGTAGCGTGCGCACGGCGCAGATACTCCCCCATAGTGGCCAAACGTGTACCCTCCTGGGCATTCTAAGGAGTGCACCGTGCGCTCAGGGTGCACGGTTTTTGTATCACCCTTGGACCCAGAAATATTCCTTCGGTGCCTTTGACCTTCGGCGCCTTGGATTTTGACAGCGTTCTGAGGGGGGGTGCAGACACGGTGCACCGCGCGGTGCTTCTTGAATGGTTCTGTCCAGGAGGGTGGCCTGCTTTACCAAAAGGACCCCCATCGAGCGCGCACCCTGCGACAACACCCCCGAGGCATCTGCCAGACCCAGGGCATGCAGACTTCGGACCTCTGTATCACAAGCCGTTGAAAGGGGGCGTACCGTGCGCTGTGCACGCGCTGTGCGAAAAGTTGGCTGTTCTCCACCACCGGGAGTTCGGTAAGTTCAGAAGATTGAAAGGACGTCATTGAATGGCTGCTGCAGTGGACGGGGCTACAGGGGGCAGAATTTAGGTCCCTGGGACCCATGGCAAGCATCAGATGTTTGAATTTTTGAGTTTTGAATTAATTGTGCATGATTCCGCAGGTGGGTGGTTTTCAGGGTTGTTACCTGGATAATCACCGTAATAATTGGCGCTGTGCACGCGCTGCGCGCGCGCTGTGCGAAAACGCCCCCAAAGTGCATGTCTCTTCTCCTCACTGGGGTCTTGGCAATCCCCTGCGCCGACCATCAGTGAGTTGTGGTCTGCCATCATGATGCACGTGGGAAAGGGCGCCGTGTTGCCAAGGCGCAGCTGGCGACGGCCATGGGGTCTCGATGAGACAGGACCAAGCGAATAAACAAATGGATGGCTGAAGTTCTGCAGAGGCGTGGCTGAACCGCAGGCAGCATTCTCTGTGGTGCCCACCGAAGCAGACGGTTTCCCTCCCCTCTATGAGAGGGACTGGCCGACCTTCGGGATACTTTTTGATTCTGGTCTTAAAAAACTGTGTCGGACACCACACCTTAGAACTCTGTAGGCTGTGGATACTGAAAGCAAAAAAAAAATCAAGTTGATGACTAAGGTTTTAGCTCAGAAAGCATTGGGTTGAGTGAAGAGCCAAAGGGTTGAGGTTTTGTCCAATCCCTGGGGTGTTGCAGAGGCCCTGAAAGCACACTGATCACAGGTCACCGCTCCACAAGGTGTCGCCACGCAGGAAAAGGAAACCAGAAAACGGCATACTGCCTGTTTCAATAGTGCGGTGTGCAGCAGGAGTCAAAACGTGTTCCCTTGCACACCACTACACTGTGCCGCAACGGCCAATCCTCTTGGGCTGGCGGAGGGTATGAATGATGACGGTGCTGTTCTTACCGTTCCCTTGAAAGATCCGAAACGGAGGCCAATGGCCTGGCGGCCAATCAGCACCTGATGACCGGCCGACACCCCCCCCCCCCCCGGCATACCCCTGGTTGCAGTGGAATCATGATTGCGTCATGCACCTGGTCAACGGCACGGGCAACAGCCCATCTCCAGGACGGCCGACCCCCGGAGTAGTCAAACAGGACAAGTCATCCGGGGGCTCCGTTGACACAACCAAAACACGTTCGGGCCCACAGAGGGTCAGAGTGAGCAGTGGCGAGAGCCGAATGGGCGCCGCCAAAGGCAAACAACCCAATACTGAGGCCTTGTGCCAACCCCCCCCCCCCCCCCCGCTGCGAGAGCAACGCCCAGTAGCACCATCAGTTGCCCCCAGAGCACCACTAGTTGCCCTTTATGAACACCCCCCGTTGTCAGAGCAACGGTAGGTGTTGTCCCTGTCAAAGTTGAGGATTGTGGTGTTGCTCTCGCAAGGGGGGGGGTCGCAGAGCGCCGGCCGCGCAAGGGGCATGAGGGGCAGCACGTCGGCCGGACCAGGCACACGTGCCGTGCTGCGTGATACTGATTTGTGTGATGGCTTTGGGGGGCAGGACTCGGCCTGCAATGTGCGCCTCAATGGGGCGACGCCTTCGCATGCCGTGCAAAGGCTTTGTGCCACATGAAGGGCACAATGATGGTCGGTCGCAGAAACTGGATCCCCCCCCTCCCCCCTTGTGGTGAGCACCTCCCAGACTGGGGATCTTCATGATGACCGCATACCGGGCACTGATCAGGCCGTCAGGGGAGGTTGCCATGGGCAGAAGTTGCATTCTGGATCCCCCCCCCCCTCCGGCAGGGGGATGCCCGCGGCAGTGCAGATGCCCGCGGCAGTGCGGATGCCGGCTTGTCATAGCAGAAGGTTCAAGTGCGAGAGGCCAATAGGCGCCGCCACAGGCTAACAGAGCCAACCACCAAGGCCTTGTGCGAACCCCCCCCCCCCCCTGGGCAGCATTACCTCTGGTTTGCATTTGTCTGTTTTTTAATTAGGTCACACCCCCCCTGGGCAGTTCCAGCCAATGTTCTTAGTGTTCAAACATGCGAACTGTATACATCAAAATCCACGTATGTACACTCAAAGCAAAGCTGTAAACACATGTAGCACCTGAGCACCTCCTGTGACATAAAGACATGTCACCATCAGCCCCAGGGCCCTACTTCAAGCGTGTAAGCAGGGATCATGCGGGAAGGGGGCAGATGCGGATGCCTCTGGAGAAGGTGACAACAACAATAAAGTGCGCGTTGGTACACGTGCTTTTTTTTTTTTTGCTGTCAAGAAGTCATGGGTTTCATGGGTACAATAGCAGTTCCGGCAAGAAGCGTTGTGCCCATGCAGTGTGCACGCGGTGTGCGGGCGGTGCATAGCCTCCCCCACTGAAATAGCACCGCAAAACCATCAGAGGCTCTGTGGCACGGGGGGCTCATCAGCGGCGGTTTGGCAGAGGTTGGAGGTGGTCGAATGGCAGTACGAGGCGGTTGGAGGCTTCTGAATGGCTGCACGGCAGCATCTGATCCAACCTGCCGAAGACCATGACCAGGTACCTGCACCGTGCTCTTCCTCTCCCAGGCCCTTTGTCAACCGGATGTCCTGTGTGTGGCCGATGGTGCTCATCCATGCACCGGGGCGGTCGTAGGCATGCCCCCCACCTCGAGGCCGCGGTACGACACGCCGCTAAAGGTCATAGATGGGGTCCCTGTGGTGAACCAGCGAACCACCGACGTCCTCCACAAGCTGCAGCTCGGGCATCCCCTGCATGAGGATCAGTCTTACCGCCCGGCAGGTCCTGGGGCTGCAGGGTGTGGGGTGGGGGTTGCACTGCGGCACGGATGCATCAGAAGGGAAGGGGCCTCGGAGGCGGCACCAGAAGTGGTTGGACAGGCGGTTGGAGGAGGTTGCCAAAGCGGTTGGGGGCGGTTACTGTCGGTTTTAAATGCCATTGAGGCCGACACTTGGCGTCAGGGAGACAGTGGCTGGGCATAACGGGGGGCGCCCTGGAGGGGGGGTACCTCCCACCCCCTTCCAATGCCTCTCTGGGCTTATGCAGTGCCCCCCCTCCCCCCCCCAGCCCGTCTCTGCGATAGGACATCCGCCAGCGTCGCAGCACGATCCTCACCCCCCCACAAAGGCCACCAGGCGGCACCCCCTAATGCCCCTTTCGGCGAGGGTCCACCATGACTGCCTTGCCAAGGGGCTTTGCTGGGCCTACCTGCAGTGGCCTGCTGGCGCTGGGCCGCCACAAAGGCTGTATGTCCCTTCGGTGCCCACCGCCCCCGTGGCCAGCCCCCCCCACCCCCTTCTCGAGAGGGCACATGCCATCGGGGGCCCCTCACGCTGCTCCGGGGGGGGGCGTCCGTTGGCCACCCCGAACCCCATTCCCTGCGCTGACGTGTGCGGATTCATCCCCAGGGGGCCTTGTGGCCTGAGGCCCCGGGGGGGGGGGTGGGGCTGATGAGGTGGTGGCGCCAACTACTGGGCGCCGCTGATGCGCACACGGCACATCCACGCCACATTCAGCACAGCCCCGGCACACCAACGACTGGGCTCCGCGAACGCGGAAATGACACCAGCAAGAGCACCGGCCGCAGCGGCCGACAGAACACATTGACCCGACGCAACATGCGAAGGGAAGAACGGGTGACTGTCCAGGGCCCCGTAAAGAGACGACGACCCGACGGAATGTCACACAGGGGATGGGGGTACCCCCCCTATGGTACCCTATGGTACCACTGATGAGGCTCTTGTTTTGATCTTGCACGTCTGCCTGTCCCCACCAGACAGCAACTCAAAAAGACTCTGTACGGGGGGGGGTGGGGGGGGCAGAGTTGTCATCCACCCGATTTCCTCACCCCCCCCCTTTGTCCCTGAATGCTGAATGTTGTATGTCCACTAACTTTACCGAGACCTGTACCCACTGAGTTCTCAAACCTACGGCCCTTAAGTAGCCCCACCCGGTGTGGCCCAGTGGGGCCAGCGAAAGCCGCACGGGACGGGAGTGGCCCCTGACCAGTACGTACGCCTCATCCTGTGGAGTCCACAGGGCCCGGAGGGCGGAGCAGGAGCAGGAGCAGGTGTGGGCAAAGCCCACGAGGTGCACTGTGATGCAGCCGGACAATGGCAATTGGACAGAGGGCGATGACAGCCGTGGGGCAGGCGCGGCCAGAGCCTAATGCGGACCTTGCAACCCGACCACTTGAGGCCGCTTTTGCCCAAGCGGCGCCTCCGGTGCCTATCTGCAGACAATCTGTGGACAATCCGCGGCGGCCCCTCCGGCGCCGCATTCATAGCACTGAACTGAGAGAAGTCCCGGACTGAGTCCGGCGGGTGACGCCCACCGCCGTTCTGTGGCCAAGCAATGTCTCTTCTGCACGATTCTGACCTGAGACCTAACCTTTGCCGGCGCCTTGCGGAATGGGGGGGGGGGATGCGCGCCGGCGCCGTGCTGAGCACCCCAGACCATCTGTGCCGCTGCATGATACCTGGCGTAGTGGGGGCCTGCCAGAGGGACTCTGGAGGGGGACGGCGGCCAAGCGACGCCCCTGTCCAAGCAACACCGGGAATGCACTGAATGCGAGGGCGTAGGTCTGTCGGTGGGGGCCTATCGCTGAACTTTCCACTGTTTATGGCCAAGCAACACCGGGCGTTGGCTCCGGCAATCCCCCGCATTGTGGCTTTTGGCGGTGCATTTTTGCATTGGTCCCGCTGTGTGCTCCGTGTGCTGTCTGATACCCGGGCTTTGAGATGCGTTCGTATTGTGTGTGAGGGAAGCGGATTGGGGCATGGCGGCCTTCGTGGCACATTGTGCCCCTTGGGTTTCAGAATAGTAAAGCACGTCGTTCCACGTGTACCACGCACAGTGCGACGCGTAGGCACCGCCCGTGCCCAAGCAACACTGGGCAGTCAATTTCTGGTCATTTACAGTTGCTTCGACAAGGGGGGGGGGGGTTCGCTGTCTCTACGCCGTTCCGAAAAATCTGCACACCATTCCCACGCATGCATCCCGGGACAGCCATGGGACTGCTGTACATTACTGGCTATGCATCCCGGGACAGCCATGGGACTGCTGTACATTGCTGGCTATGCATCCCGGGACAGCCATGGGACTGCCGTACATTACTGGCTATGCATCCCGGGACAGCCATGGGAATGCTGTACATTACTGGCTGTGCATCCCGGGACAGCTATGGGACTGCCGTACATTGCTGGCTGTGCATCCCGGGACAGCCATGGGACTGCTGTACATTACTGGCTATGCATCCCGGGACAGCCATGGGACTGCCGTACATTGCTGGCTATGCATCCCGGGACAGCCATGGGACTGCTGTACATTACTGGCTATGCATCCCGGGACAGCCATGGGACTGCCGTACATTGCTGGCTATGCATCCCGGGACAGCCATGGGACTGCTGTACATTACTGGCTATGCATCCCGGGACAGCCATGGGACTGCCGTACATTGCTGGCTATGCATCCCGGGACAGCCATGGGACTGCTGTACATTACTGGCTATGCATCCCGGGACAGCCATGGGACTTCTGTACATTGCTGGCTATGCATCCCGGGACAGCCATGGGACTGCTGTACATTACTGGCTATGCATCCCGGGACAGCCATGGGACCGCCGTACATTGCTGGCTATGCATCCCGGGACAGCCATGGGACTGCTGTACATTACTGGCTATGCATCCCGGGACAGCCATGGGACTGCCGTACATTGCTGGCTATGCATCCCGGGACAGCCATGGGACTGCCATACATTGCTGGCTATGCATCCCGGGACAGCCATGGGACTGCCGTACATTGCTGGCTATGCATCCCGGGACAGCCATGGGACTGCTGTACATTACTGGCTATGCATCCCGGGACAGCCATGGGACATCTGTACATTGCTGGCTATGCATCCCGGGACAGCCATGGGACTGCCGTACATTACTGGCTATGCATCCCGGGACAGCCATGGGACTTCTGTACATTGCTGGCTATGCATTCCGGGACAGCCATGGGACTGCCGTACATTGCTGGCTATGCATCCCGGGACAGCCATGGGACTGCCATACATTGCTGGCTATGCATCCCGGGACAGCCATGGGACTGCCGTACATTGCTGGCTATGCATCCCGGGACAGCCATGGGACTGCTGTACATTACTGGCTATGCATCCCGGGACAGCCATGGGACTTCTGTACATTGCTGGCTATGCATCCCGGGACAGCCATGGGACTGCTGTACATTACTGGCTATGCATCCCGGGACAGCCATGGGACCGCCGTACATTGCTGGCTATGCATCCCGGGACAGCCATGGGACTGCTGTACATTACTGGCTATGCATCCCGGGACAGCCATGGGACTGCCGTACATTGCTGGCTATGCATCCCGGGACAGCCATGGGACTGCCATACATTGCTGGCTATGCATCCCGGGACAGCCATGGGACTGCCGTACATTGCTGGCTATGCATCCCGGGACAGCCATGGGACTGCTGTACATTACTGGCTATGCATCCCGGGACAGCCATGGGACATCTGTACATTGCTGGCTATGCATCCCGGGACAGCCATGGGACTGCCGTACATTACTGGCTATGCATCCCGGGACAGCCATGGGACTTCTGTACATTGCTGGCTATGCATCCCGGGACAGCCATGGGAATGCCGTACATTGCTGGCTATGCATCCCGGGACAGCCATGGGACTGCCATACATTGCTGGCTATGCATCCCGGGACAGCCATGGGACTGCCGTACATTGCTGGCTATGCATCCCGGGACAGCCATGGGACTGCTGTACATTACTGGCTATGCATCCCGGGACAGCCATGGGACATCTGTCCATTGCTGGCTATGCATCCCGGGACAGCCATGGGACTGCCGCACATTACTGGCTATGCATCCCGGGACAGCCATGGGACTTCTGTACATTGCTGGCTATGCATCCCGGGACAGCCATGGGACTGCTGTACATTACTGGCTATGCATCCCGGGACAGCCATGGGACTGCCGTACATTACTGGCTATGCATCCCGGGACAGCCATGGGACTGCTGTACATTACTGGCTATGCATCCCGGGACAGCTATGGGAATGCTGTACATTACTGGCTATGCATCCCGGGACAGCCATGGGACTGCTGTACATTACTGGCTATGCATCCCGGGACCGCCATGGGACTGCTGTACATTGCTGGCTATGCATCCCGGGACAGCCATGGGACTGCTGTACATTACTGGCTATGCATCCCGGGACAGCCATGGGACTTCTGTACATTGCTGGCTATGCATCCCGGGACAGCTATGGGAATGCTGTACATTACTGGCTATGCATCCCGGGACAGCCATGGGACTGCTGTACATTGCTGGCTATGCATCCCGGGACAGCCATGGGACTGCTGTACATTGCTGGCTATGCATCCCGGGACAGCTATGGGAATGCTGTACATTGCTGGCTTTGCATCCCGGGACAGCCATGGGACTGCCGTACATTGCTGGCTATGCATCCCGGGACAGCCATGGGACTGCTGTACATTACTGGCTATGCATCCCGGGACAGCCATGGGACATCTGTACAATGCTGGCTATGCATCCCGGGACAGCCATGGGACTGCCGTACATTACTGGCTATGCATCCCGGGACAGCCATGGGACTTCTGTACATTGCTGGCTATGCATCCCGGGACAGCCATGGGACTGCCGTACATTGCTGGCTATGCATCCCGGGACAGCCATGGGACTGCCATACATTGCTGGCTATGCATCCCGGGACAGCCATGGGACTGCCGTACATTGCTGGCTATGCATCCCGGGACAGCCATGGGACTGCTGTACATTACTGGCTATGCATCCCGGGACAGCCATGGGACATCTGTACATTGCTGGCTATGCATCCCGGGACAGCCATGGGACTGCCGTACATTACTGGCTATGCATCCCGGGACAGCCATGGGACTTCTGTACATTGCTGGCTATGCATCCCGGGACAGCCATGGGACTGCTGTACATTACTGGCTATGCATCCCGGGACAGCCATGGGACTGCTGTACATTGCTGGCTATGCATCCCGGGACAGCCATGGGACTGCTGTACATTACTGGCTATGCATCCCGGGACAGCCATGGGACTGCTGTACATTACTGGCTATGCATCCCGGGACAGCCATGGGACTTCTGTACATTGCTGGCTATCCATCCCGGGACAGCCATGGGACTTCTGTACATTGCTGGCTATGCATCCCGGGACAGCTATGGGAATGCTGTACATTACTGGCTATGCATCCCGGGACAGCCATGGGACTGCTGTACATTACTGGCTATGCATCCCGGGACAGCCATGGGACTGCTGTACATTACTGGCTATGCATCCCGGGACAGCCATGGGACTGCTGTACATTGCTGGCTATGCATCCCGGGACAGCCATGGGACTGCTGTACATTACTGGCTATGCATCCCGGGACAGCCATGGGACTTCTGTACATTGCTGGCTATGCAATCCGGGACAGCCATGGGACTTCTGTACATTGCTGGCTATGCATCCCGGGACAGCTATGGGAATGCTGTACATTACTGGCTATGCATCCCGGGACAGCCATGGGACTGCCGTACATTACTGGCTATGCATCCCGGGACAGCCATGGGACTGCTGTACATTACTGGCTATGCATCCCGGGACAGCCATGGGACATCTGTACATTGCTGGCTATGCATCCCGGGACAGCCATGGGACTGCCGTACATTACTGGCTATGCATCCCGGGACAGCCATGGGACTTCTGTACATTGCTGGCTATGCATCCCGGGACAGCCATGGGACTGCTGTACATTACTGGCTATGCATCCCGGGACAGCCATGGGACTGCTGTACATTGCTGCCTATGCATCCCGGGACAGCCATGGGACTGCTGTACATTACTGGCTATGCATCCCGGGACAGCCATGGGACTTCTGTACATTGCTGGCTATGCATCCCGGGACAGCCATGGGACTTCTGTACGTTGCTGGCTATGCATCCCGGGACAGCTATGGGAATGCTGTACATTACTGGCAATGCATCCCGGGACAGCCATGGGACTGCTGTACATTACTGGCTATGCATCCCGGGACAGCCATGGGACTGCTGTACATTGCTGGCTATGCATCCCGGGACAGCCATGGGACTGCTGTACATTACTGGCTATGCATCCCGGGACAGCCATGGGACTGCTGTACATTGCTGGCTATGCATCCCGGGACAGCCATGGGACTTCTGTACATTGCTGGCTATGCATCCCGGGACAGCCATGGGACTGCTGTACATTACTGGCTATGCATCCCGGGACAGCCATGGGACTGCTGTACATTGCTGGCTATGCATCCCGGGACAGCCATGGGACTGCCGTACATTACTGGCTATGCATCCCGGGACAGCCATGGGACTTCTGTACATTGCTGGCTATGCATCCCGGGACAGCCATAGGACTGCTGTACATTACTGGCTATGCATCCCGGGACAGCCATGGGACTGCTGTACATTGCTGGCTATGCATCCCGGGACAGCTATGGGAATGCTGTACATTGCTGGCTATGCATCCCGGGACAGCTATGGGACTGCCCTACATTGCTGGCTATGCATCCCGGGACAGCCATGGGACTGCTGTACATTGCTGGCTATGCATCCCGGGACAGCCATGGGACTGCTGTACATTGCTGGCTATGCATCCCGGGACAGCCATGAGACTGCCATACATTGCTGGCTATGCATCCCGGGACAGCCATCAGACTGCCGTACATTGCTGGCTATGCATCCCGGGACAGCCATGGGAATGCTGTACATTACTGGCTATGCATCCCGGGACAGCCATGGGACTTCTGTACATTGCTGGCTACGCATCCCGGGACAGCTATGGGATTGCTGTACATTGCTGGCTATGCATCCCGGGACAGCCATGGGATTGCTGTACATTGCTGGCTATGCATCCCGGGACAGCTATGGGACTGCTGTACATTACTGGCTATGCATCCCGGGACAGCTATGGGACTGCTGTACATTGCTGGCTATGCATCCCGGGACAGCTATGGGACTGCCATACATTGCTGGCTATGCATCCCGGGACAGCTATGGGACTGCTGTACGTTACTGGCTATGCATCCCGGGACAGCCATGGGACTGCCATACATTGATGGCTATGCATCCCGGGACAGCCATGGGACTTCTGTACATTACTGGCAATGCATCCCGGGACAGCAATGGGACTTCTGTACATTACTGGCTATGCATCCCGGGACAGCTATGGGAATGCTGTACATTACTGGCTATGCATCCCGGGACAGCCATGGGACTGCTGTACATTACTGGCTATGCATCCCGGAACAGCCATGGGACTTCTGTACATTGCTGGCTATGCATCCCGGGACAGCTATGGGAATGCTGTACATTACTGGCTATGCATCCCGGGACAGCCATGGGACTGCTGTACATTACTGGCTATGCATCCCGGGACAGCCATGGGACTTCTGTACATTGCTGGCTATGCATCCCAGGACAGCCATGGGAATGCTGTACATTACTGGCTATGCATCCCGGGACAGCCATGGGACTGCTGTACATTACTGGCTATGCATCCCGGGACAGCCATGGGACTTCTGTACATTGCTGGCTATGCATCTCAGGACAGCCATGGGAATGCTGTACATTACTGGCTATGCATCCCGGGACAGCCATGGGACTTCTGTACATTGCTGGCTACGCATCCCGGGACAGCTATGGGACTGCTGTACATTGCTGGCTATGCATCCCGGGACAGCCATGGGACTGCTGTACATTGCTGGCTATGCATCCCGGGACAGCTATGGGACTGCTGTACATTACTGGCTATGCATCCCGGGACAGCCATGGGACTTCTGTACATTACTGGCTATGCATCCCGGGACAGCTATGGGACTGCCATACATTGCTGGCTATGCATCCCGGGACAGCCATGGGACTTCTGTACATTACTGGCTATGCATCCCGGGACAGCCATGGTACTTCTGTACATTACTGGCTATGCATCCCGGGACAGCTATGGGAATGCTGTACATTACTGGCAATGCATCCCGGGACAGCCATGGGACTGCTGTACATTACTGGCTATGCATCCCGGAACTGCCATGGGACTTCTGTACATTGCTGGCTATGCATCCCCGGACAGCAATGGGACTTCTGTACATTGCTGGCTATGCATCCCGGGACAGCCATGGGACTGCTGTACATTACTGGCTATGCATCCCGGGACAGCCATGGGACTTCTGTACATTGCTGGCTATGCATCCCAGGACAGCCATGGGAATGCTGTACATTACTGGCTATGCATCCCGGGACAGCCATGGGACTTCTGTACATTACTGGCTATGCATCCCGGGACAGCCATGGGACTGCTGTACATTACTGGCTATGCATCCCGGGACAGCTATGGGACTGCTGTACATTGCTGGCTATGCATCCCGGGACAGCCATGGGACTGCCGTACATTACTGGCTATGCATCCCGGGACAGCCATGGGACTGCTGTACATTGCTGGCTATGCATCCCGGGACAGCCATGGGACTGCTGTACATTACTGGCTATGCATCCCGGGACAGCCATGGGACTTCTGTACATTGCTGGCTATGCATCCCGGGACAGCTATGGGAATGCTGTACATTACTGGCTCTGCATCCCGGGACAGCCATGGGACTGCTGTACATTACTGGCTATGCATCCCGGGACAGCAATGGGACTTCTGTACATTGCTGGCTATGCATCCCGGGACAGCCATGGGACTGCCGTACATTGCTGGCTATGCATCCCGGGACAGCCATGGGACTGCCGTACATTGCTGGCTATGCATCCCGGGACAGCCATGGGACTGCCGTACATTGTTGGCTATGCATCCGGGGACAGCCATGGGACTGCTGTACATTGCTGGCTATGCATCCCGGGACAGCTATGGGAATGCTGTACATTACTGGCTACGCATCCCGGGACAGCCACGGGACTGCTGTACATTACTGGCTATGCATCCCGGGACAGCTATTGGAATGCTGTACATTACTGGCTATGCATCCCGGGACAGCCATGGGACTGCTGTACATTGCTGGCTTTGCATCCCGGGACAGCTATGGGAATGCTGTACATTACTGGCTATGCATCCCGGGACAGCCATGGAACTGCTGTACATTGCTGGCTATGCATCCCGGGACAGCTATGGGACTGCCGTACATTACTGGCTATGCATCCCGGGACAGCCATGGGACTGCCGTACATTGCTGGCTATGCATCCCGGGACAGCCATGAGACTGCCATACATTGCTGGCTATGCATCCCGGGACAGCTATGGGACTGCTGTACATTACTGGCTATGCATCCTGGGATAGCTATGGGACTGCTGTACATTGCTGGCTATGCATCCCGGGACAGCTATGGGACTGCCGTACATTACTGGCTATGCATCCCGGGACAGCCATGGGACTTCTGTACATTGCTGGCTATGCATCCCGGGACAGCTATGGGACTGCTGTACATTGCTGGCTATGCATCCCGGGACAGCTATGGGACTGTTGTACATTACTGGCTATGCATCCCGGGACAGCCATGGGACTGCCGTGCATTACTGGCTATGCATCCTGGGACAGCTATGGGACTGCCATACATTGCTGGCTATGCATCCCGGGACAGCTATGGGACTGCCATACATTGCTGGCTATGCATCCCGGGACAGCCATGGGACTGCCGTACATTGCTGGCTATGCATCCCGGGACAGCCATGGGACTGCCGTACATTACTGGCTATGCATGCCGGGACAGCTATGGGACTGCCGTACATTGCTGGCTTTGCATCCCGGGACAGCCATGGGACTGCCGTACATTGCTGGCTATGCATCCCGGGACAGCCATGGGACTTCTGTACATTGCTGGCTATGCATCCCGGGACAGCCATGGGACTGCCGTACATTACTGGCTATGCATCCCAGGACAGCCATGGGACTGCTGTACATTACTGGCTATGCATCCCGGGACAGCTATGGGACTGCTGTACATTACTGGCTATGCATCCCGGGACAGCCATGGGACTGCCGTACATTGCTGGCTATGCATCCCGGGACAGCCATGGGACTGCTGTACATTACTGGCTATGCATCCCGGGACAGCCATGGGACTTCTGTACATTACTGGCTATGCATCCCGGGACAGCTATGGGACTGCCGTACATTGCTGGCTATGCATCCCGGGACAGCCATGGGACTGCCGTACATTGCTGGCTATGCATCCCGGGACAGCCATGGGACTGCTGTACATTGCTGGCTGTGCATCCCGGGACAGCCATGGGACTGCCGTACATTGCTGGCTATGCATCCCGGGACAGCCATGGGACTGCCGTACATTGTTGGCTATGCATCCGGGGACAGCCATGGGACTGCTGTACATTGCTGGCTATGCATCCCGGGACAGCTATGGGAATGCTGTACATTACTGGCTACGCATCCCGGGACAGCCACGGGACTGCTGTACATTACTGGCTATGCATCCCGGGACAGCTATTGGAATGCTGTACATTACTGGCTATGCATCCCGGGACAGCCATGGGACTGCTGTACATTGCTGGCTTTGCATCCCGGGACAGCTATGGGAATGCTGTACATTACTGGCTATGCATCCCGGGACAGCCATGGAACTGCTGTACATTGCTGGCTATGCATCCCGGGACAGCTATGGGACTGCCGTACATTACTGGCTATGCATCCCGGGACAGCCATGGGACTGCCGTACATTGCTGGCTATGCATCCCGGGACAGCCATGAGACTGCCATACATTGCTGGCTATGCATCCCGGGACAGCTATGGGACTGCTGTACATTACTGGCTATGCATCCCGGGATAGCTATGGGACTGCTGTACATTGCTGGCTATGCATCCCGGGACAGCTATGGGACTGCCGTACATTACTGGCTATGCATCCCGGGACAGCCATGGGACTTCTGTACATTGCTGGCTATGCATCCCGGGACAGCTATGGGACTGCTGTACATTGCTGGCTATGCATCCCGGGACAGCTATGGGACTGTTGTACATTACTGGCTATGCATCCCGGGACAGCCATGGGACTGCCGTGCATTACTGGCTATGCATCCTGGGACAGCTATGGGACTGCCATACATTGCTGGCTATGCATCCCGGGACAGCTATGGGACTGCCATACATTGCTGGCTATGCATCCCGGGACAGCCATGGGACTGCCGTACATTGCTGGCTATGCATCCCGGGACAGCCATGGGACTGCCGTACATTACTGGCTATGCATGCCGGGACAGCTATGGGACTGCCGTACATTGCTGGCTTTGCATCCCGGGACAGCCATGGGACTGCCGTACATTGCTGGCTATGCATCCCGGGACAGCCATGGGACTTCTGTACATTGCTGGCTATGCATCCCGGGACAGCCATGGGACTGCCGTACATTACTGGCTATGCATCCCAGGACAGCCATGGGACTGCTGTACATTACTGGCTATGCATCCCGGGACAGCTATGGGACTGCTGTACATTACTGGCTATGCATCCCGGGACAGCCATGGGACTGCCGTACATTGCTGGCTATGCATCCCGGGACAGCCATGGGACTGCTGTACATTACTGGCTATGCATCCCGGGACAGCCATGGGACTTCTGTACATTACTGGCTATGCATCCCGGGACAGCTATGGGACTGCCGTACATTGCTGGCTATGCATCCCGGGACAGCCATGGGACTGCCGTACATTGCTGGCTATGCATCCCGGGACAGCCATGGGACTGCTGTACATTGCTGGCTGTGCATCCCGGGACAGCCATGGGACTGCCGTACATTGCTGGCTGTGCATCCCGGGACAGCCATGGGACTGCCGTACATTGCTGGCTATGCATCCCGGGACAGCTATGGGACTGCTGTACATTGCTGGCTGTGCATCCCGGGACAGCCATGGGACTGCCGTACATTGCTGGCTATGCATCCCGGGACAGCCATGGGACTGCCGTACATTGCTGGCTATGCATCCCGGGACAGCCATGGGAATGCTGTACATTGCTGGCTATGCATCCCGGGACAGCCATGGGACTTCTGTACATTACTGGCTATGCATCCCGGGACAGCTATGGGACTGCCGTACATTGCTGGCTATGCATCCCGGGACAGCCATGGGACTCCCGTACATTGCTGGCTATGCATCCCGGGACAGCCATGGGACTGCCGTACATTGCTGGCTATGCATCCCGGGACAGCTATGGGACTGCTGTACATTGCTGGCTGTGCATCCCGGGACAGCCATGGGACTGCCGTACATTGCTGGCTATGCATCCCGGGACAGCCATGGGACAGCCGTACATTGCTGGCTATGCATCCCGGGACAGCCATGGGAATGCTGTACATTGCTGGCTATGCATCCCGGGACAGCCATGGGACTGCTGTACATTACTGGCTATGCATCCCGGGACAGCTATGGGACTGCTGTACATTGCTGGCTATGCATCCCGGGACAGCCATGGGACTGCCGTACATTGCTGGCTATGCATCCCGGGACAGCTATGGCAATGCTGTACATTGCTGGCTGTGCATCCCGGGACAGCCATGGGACTGCTGTACATTGCTGGCTATGCATCCCGGGACAGCCATGGGACTGCTGTACATTACTGGCTATGCATCCCGGGAAAGCCATGGGACTGCTGTACATTACTGGCTATGCATCCCGGGACAGCCATGGGACTTCTGTACATTGCTGGCTATGCATCCCAGGACAGCCATGGGAATGCTGTACATTACTGGCTATGCATCCCGGGACAGCCATGGGACTTCTGTACATTACTGGCTATGCATCCCGGGACAGCCATGGGACTGCTGTACATTACTGGCTATGCATCCCGGGACAGCTATGGGACTGCTGTACATTGCTGGCTATGCATCCCGGGACAGCCATGGGACTGCCGTACATTACTGGCTATGCATCCCGGGACAGCCATGGGACTGCTGTACATTGCTGGCTATGCATCCCGGGACAGCCATGGGACTGCTGTACATTACTGGCTATGCATCCCGGGACAGCCATGGGACTTCTGTACATTGCTGGCTATGCATCCCGGGACAGCTATGGGAATGCTGTACATTACTGGCTCTGCATCCCGGGACAGCCATGGGACTGCTGTACATTACTGGCTATGCATCCCGGGACAGCAATGGGACTTCTGTACATTGCTGGCTATGCATCCCGGGACAGCCATGGGACTGCCGTACATTGCTGGCTATGCATCCCGGGACAGCCATGGGACTGCCGTACATTGCTGGCTATGCATCCCGGGACAGCCATGGGACTGCCGTACATTGTTGGCTATGCATCCGGGGACAGCCATGGGACTGCTGTACATTGCTGGCTATGCATCCCGGGACAGCTATGGGAATGCTGTACATTACTGGCTACGCATCCCGGGACAGCTATGGGAATGCTGTACATTACTGGCTATGCATCCCGGGACAGCCATGGGACTGCTGTACATTGCTGGCTTTGCATCCCGGGACAGCTATGGGAATGCTGTACATTACTGGCTATGCATCCCGGGACAGCCATGGGACTGCTGTACATTGCTGGCTATGCATCCCGGGACAGCTATGGGACTGCCGTACATTACTGGCTATGCATCCCGGGACAGCCATGGGACTGCCGTACATTGCTGGCTATGCATCCCGGGACAGCCATGAGACTGCCATACATTGCTGGCTATGCATCCCGGGACAGCTATGGGACTGCTGTACATTACTGGCTATGCATCCCGGGACAGCTATGGGTGTGCTGTACATTGCTGGCTATGCATCCCGGGACAGCTATGGGACTGCCGTACATTACTGGCTATGCATCCCGGGACAGCCATGGGACTTCTGTACATTGCTGGCTATGCATCCCGGGACAGCTATGGGACTGCTGTACATTGCTGGCTATGCATCCCGGGACAGCTATGGGACTGTTGTACATTACTGGCTATGCATCCCGGGACAGCCATGGGACTGCCGTGCATTACTGGCTATGCATCCTGGGACAGCTATGGGACTGCCATACATTGCTGGCTATGCATCCCGGGACAGCTATGGGACTGCCATACATTGCTGGCTATGCATCCCGGGACAGCCATGGGACTGCCGTACATTGCTGGCTATGCATCCCGGGACAGCCATGGGACTGCCGTACATTACTGGCTATGCATGCCGGGACAGCTATGGGACTGCCGTACATTGCTGGCTTTGCATCCCGGGACAGCCATGGGACTGCCGTACATTGCTGGCTATGCATCCCGGGACAGCCATGGGACTTCTGTACATTGCTGGCTATGCATCCTGGGACAGCCATGGGACTGCCGTACATTACTGGCTATGCATCCCAGGACAGCCATGGGACTGCTGTACATTACTGGCTATGCATCCCGGGACAGCTATGGGACTGCTGTACATTACTGGCTATGCATCCCGGGACAGCCATGGGACTGCCGTACATTGCTGGCTATGCATCCCGGGACAGCCATGGGACTGCTGTACATTACTGGCTATGCATCCCGGGACAGCCATGGGACTTCTGTACATTACTGGCTATGCATCCCGGGACAGCTATGGGACTGCCGTACATTGCTGGCTATGCATCCCGGGACAGCCATGGGACTGCCGTACATTGCTGGCTATGCATCCCGGGACAGCCATGGGACTGCCGTACATTGCTGGCTGTGCATCCCGGGACAGCCATGGGACTGCCGTACATTGCTGGCTATGCATCCCGGGACAGCTATGGGACTGCTGTACATTGCTGGCTGTGCATCCCGGGACAGCCATGGGACTGCCGTACATTGCTGGCTATGTATCCCGGGACAGCCATGGGACTGCCGTACATTGCTGGCTATGCATCCCGGGACAGCCATGGGAATGCTGTACATTGCTGGCTATGCATCCCGGGACAGCCATGGGACTTCTGTACATTACTGGCTATGCATCCCGGGACAGCTATGGGACTGCCGTACATTGCTGGCTATGCATCCCGGGACAGCCATGGGACTCCCGTACATTGCTGGCTATGCATCCCGGGACAGCCATGGGACTGCCGTACATTGCTGGCTATGCATCCCGGGACAGCTATGGCTCTGCTGTACATTGCTGGCTGTGCATCCCGGGACAGCCATGGGACTGCCGTACATTGCTGGCTATGCATCCCGGGACAGCCATGGGACAGCCGTACATTGCTGGCTATGCATCCCGGGACAGCCATGGGAATGCTGTACATTGCTGGCTATGCATCCCGGGACAGCCATGGGACTGCTGTACATTACTGGCTATGCATCCCGGGACAGCTATGGGACTGCTGTACATTGCTGGCTATGCATCCCGGGACAGCCATGGGACTGCCGTACATTGCTGGCTATGCATCCCGGGACAGCTATGGCAATGCTGTACATTGCTGGCTGTGCATCCCGGGACAGCCATGGGACTGCTGTACATTGCTGGCTATGCATCCCGGGACAGCCATGGGACTGCTGTACATTACTGGCTATGCATCCCGGGAAAGCCATGGGACTGCCGTACATTGCTGGCTATGCATCCCGGGACAGCTATGGGACTGCTGTACATTGCTGGCTGTGCATCCCGGGACAGCCTTGGGACTGCCGTACATTGCTGGCTATGCATCCCGGGACAGCCATGGGAATGCTGTACATTGCTGGCTATGCATCCCGGGACAGCCATGGGACTGCCGTACATTTCTGGCTATGCATCCCGGGACAGCCATGGGACTGCTGTACATTGCTGGCTATGCATCCCGGGACAGCCATGGGACTGCTGTACATTGCTGGCTGTGCATCCCGGGACAACCATGGGACTGCCGTACATTGCTGCCTATGCATCCCGGGACAGCCATGGGACTGCTGTACATTGCTGGCTGTGCATCCCGGGACAGCCATGGGACTGCTGTACATTGCTGGCTATGCATCCCGGGACAGCTATGGGACTGCTGTACATTGCTGGCTACGCATCCCGGGACAGCCATGGGACTGCTGTACATTGCTGGCTGTGCATCCCGGGACAGCCATGGGACTGCCGTACATTGCTGCCTATGCATCCCGGGACAGCCATGGGACTGCTGTACATTGCTGGCTGTGCATCCCGGGACAGCCATGGGACTGCTGTACATTGCTGGCTATGCATCCCGGGACAGCTATGGGACTGCTGTACATTGCTGGCTACGCATCCCGGGACAGCCATGGGACTGCTGTACATTGCTGGCTATGCATCCCGGGACAGCTATGGGACTGCTGTACATTGCTGGCTGTGCATCCCGGGACAGCCATGGGACTGCCGTACATTGCTGCCTATGCATCCCGGGACAGCCATGGGACTGCTGTACATTGCTGGCTATGCATCCCGGGACAGCCATGGGACTGCTGTACATTACTGGCTATGCATCCCGGGACAGCCATGGGACTGCCGTACTTTGCTGCCTATGCATCCCGGGACAGCCATGGGACTGCTGTACATTGCTGGCTGTGCATCCCGGGACAGCCATGGGACTGCTGTACATTGCTGGCTATGCATCCCGGGACAGCTATGGGACTGCTGTACATTGCTGGCTACGCATCCCGGGACAGCCATGGGACTGCTGTACATTGCTGGCTATGCATCCCGGGACAGCTATGGGACTGCTGTACATTGCTGCCTGTGCATCCCGGGACAGCCATGGGACTGCCGTACATTGCTGGCTATGCATCCCGGGACAGCTATGGGACTGCTGTACATTGCTGGCTGTGCATCCCGGGACAGCCATGGGACTGCTGTACATTGCTGGCTATGCATCCAGGGACAGCTATGGGACTGCTGTACATTGCTGGCTGTGCATCCTGGAACAGCCATGGGACTGCCGTACATTGCTGCCTATGCATCCCGGGACAGCCATGGGACTGCTGTACATTGCTGGCTGTGCATCCTGGGACAGCCATGGGACTGCCGTACATTGCTGCCTATGCATCCCGGGACAGCCATGGGACTGCTGTACATTGCTGGCTATGCATCCCGGGACAGCTATGGGACTGCTGTACATTGCTGGCTGTGCATCCCGGGACAGCCATGGGACTGCCGTACATTACTGGCTGTGCATCCTGGGACAGCCATGGGACTGCTGTACATTGCTGGCTATGCATCCCGGGACAGCCATGGGACTGCTGTACATTGCTGGCTATGCATCCCGGGACAGCTATGGGACTGCCGTACATTACTGGCTATGCATCCCGGGACAGCCATGGGACTGCTGTACATTACTGGCTATGCATCCCGGGACAGCCATGGGACTGCCGTACATTGCTGGCTATGCATCCCGGGACAGCCATGGGACTGCTGTACATTACTGGCTATGCGTCCCGGGACAGCCATGGGACTGCTGTACATTGCTGGCTATGCATCCCGGGACAGCCATGGGACTGCCGTACATTGCTGGCTATGCATCCCGGGACAGCTATGGGACTGCTGTACATTGCTGGCTATGCATCCCGGGACAGCCATGGGAATGCTGTACATTACTGGCTATGCATCCCGGGACAGCCATGGGACTGCTGTACATTACTGGCTATGCATCCCGGGACAGCCATGGGACTGCTGTACATTACTGGCTATGCATCCCGGGACAGCCATGGGACTGCTGTACATTACTGGCTATGCATCCCGGGACAGCCATGGGACTGCTGTACATTGCTGGCTATGCATCCCGGGACAGCCATGGGACTGCTGTACATTGCTGGCTATGCATCCCGGGACAGCTATGGGACTGCTGTACATTACTGGCTATGCATCCCGGGACAGCCATGGGACTGCCGTACATTGCTGGCTATGCATCCCGGGACAGCCATGGGACTGCTGTACATTACTGGCTATGCATCCCGGGACAGCCATGGGACTGCTGTACATTACTGGCTATGCATCCCGGGACAGCCATGGGACTGCTGTACATTACTGGCTATGCATCCCGGGACAGCCATGGGACTGCTGTACATTACTGGCTATGCATCCCGGGACGTGCACGTGTGTAGCGCGTTGTGACCTGCTTTGCCACCCCCTCCCCGTCGAAGAGCGCGACATTTGGACCGGACAGGCGGGCCCTGCAAGGCGTGGCCATGGTGCTGCTTTTGGGGCGTTGGGGGTTGGGACGCCACGCGCGCCTTCCGTAGGGTTCCAGTACGAGACCGACTTCATCACCGCCGCGGAGGAGGCGGAGCTGGTGACGAACATCGAGAAGTCGGAATGGGAGCACGACCTGCACCGCCGCACGCAGCAGTGGGGCTTCAAGTACAACTACTTCGAAGTGGTATGCGGGGCCGCTGCCTCCCCACTTCGATCCGGATGCGCCGCAGCAGCGGCCGAGGGATGCATGGAATGGATGGGGGGGCGGGTTTGTTAGATCCGCTACCACAGCCATTGTGGGATCATCGTAGCACTGGACAGCTCTGAACCAGCTCATCTTGGCCTGAGCCCAAAAAAATGGATGGGGGGGCGGGTTTGTCAGATCCGCTACCACAGCCATTGTGGGATCATCGTAGCACTGGACAGCTCTGAACCAGCTCATCTTGGCCTGAGCCCAAAAAAATGGATGGGGGGCGGGTTTGTAAGCCAAGCTTGTGCTCACCAAGCGGCGCCTTACGGTCCGCAGCATACAAACGCGATGTGTTGACAAATGTGTTGACATCCCAGCCTTCAGTCTTCACTCCGCTGTCTCTGTCAGCCCACAGTCACTGTGCCTCACGCCCACTGGGAAGCCTCCGGGCGTGGCAGTCTCCCACTGCATCACCCGGTTTCAGATTCAGCTCATTCTCGGTACGTGTCAGATCCGCTACCACAGTCATTTGTGGGATCATCGTAGCACCGGAACAGCTCTGACCCTTGATTCCGAGAGGTTGTCTCGAGCACCGTACCCCCCCCCCCCCCCGGGGCTCCGTTGACACAACCAAAACATGTTCGGACCCACAGAGGGTCAGAATGAGCAGTGGCGAGAGGCCAATAAGGCGCCGCCGAAGGCCCACAATCTGATACAAAGGCCTTGTGCCAACCCCCCCCCCCCCCCCCTTGTATAAGCCACGCCCTTGTCCAAGCTACAGTAGGCGTAGGGACCGTAATAATTGTGTACATTCTCGTACCTTATACAAGGGGATTATGATGAACAGGGCAGGCCAGCTCACCTTTGGTCCGGACCAAGAAACAAACACCCACACGACGTGTTGCCAAACCAGGCCAATGGCCCCAGGCGGGCGCAGTACGACCCCCGGGATGCGTGCGCCCCACGCGAAGCAAAGGGCCGCCGCGCGTCGCTGCAGACGCACACCGGGACGCGCATGTGCGGCGGCGCGCTTCATGACCTGCATGCGCCCCCCCCCCCCCTCCCCCGCGGGGGTTGGGGTCCAGAACCGAAGTGAATTGGCCCCATGGCCAGGGCCGCAGGGGTGGATATAATAGTGACGACATTACCAAGGTGGGGGTGGGGGGGGGGTGTTGAGCCAGGAGGCAGTGATGACGGAATGACGATTACGATTACAATTAGCTCAGGCAGTACAGGCAAAGATGATTCGGGATTGCAAGCCATTTTGGCAAAATGTGTCAAGAAATGATTGCACTGTGTGGACTGTCTTCATGGGATATACCAACCGCTGTGCAATGTATTGTCTTGTGTTCAGGGCTGGCAGGTTGGCTCAGTAGTACAACGGTATATGCACAGGCTCATAGATTGATTGTCCTGGGATGAAATCCTGGGTATCACCTGCTTTGGTGCCTTTTTGGGCCATCAGTCCTCTTGTAAAACTGCTGGCAAAATTGCTAGGTCAGTCAAACGGGTAAATCGTAATCGTAATCGTCATCGGGGGGGGGGGGGGGCTGGGGGGGGGGACCCCCCCCCCACTATATCCACCCCTGCAGGGCCGTCCACATTGCCTCCCCCCCTCAGGACGGCGACCTCTGTCTCCACCCGAACCTCTACCTTTGCCTCTGTCTCTGCTTGGGCCCCTGCTTCTGCTTCTGTCTCCACCCCCCTGACCTCCACCTCCACCACACGTACCTCCACCTCCACCGCACACCCGTGCCTGCCCCTAGCCGCCCCAAACGCCTCCATGGCCGCTCCCCCCCCCCCCCGGGATGCATGGGAAGGGGGAGAACCCCCCCCCCCCTGTGCCCAGCCTATGCCCAGCTACGTCCCCCGGACGGCAAGTGCCAGCTTCATTGGCATTTGTAACCGACCGTAACCGCCCCCCAACCGCTTTGGCAACCTCCTCCAACCGCCTGCCTAACCGCTTCCGGGGTCGCACCTGAGGCCCCTTCCCTTCCAATGCATCCGCACCACAGTGCACCCCCTTCCCCCCTGCGCCGACGCAGGGCGAGGCTGAGAAACTGTACCCTCTGCCGATGCCCATCCCGGAGTTCATGCAGTTCCTCGTCCAGCGGCTGGTGGACAACCACGCGTTCGACGCGAAGCAGCGGCCGAACCAGCTCATCGTCAACGAGTACATGCCGGGCCAGGGCATCAACCCCCACATCGACGACCCGGCCTTCGAGGAGCCCATCGCGACCGTCAGTCTGCTGTCCCCTGCCACGATGACCCTCGTGGCGTGGAACGACAGGTGTGGCCCCTGGAAGGCCCCCTCTTCGTTCGTGCGGGGCCGGAGCAGGGGATGGGGTGGGGGTGGGGCTCGGGGGCATGGGGGGGGGGGCACCCGGATTCAGACCTGATACCAACACCCCCCACCCCCCCCCCCCACGAGGTCCAAAATGGTGAGGAGGTCCGGACCACATTTAGCCCCAAAGGCGCCGGATTTTTTTTTTTTTGCATATGGGGGTCTTGACAAGCTTTTTCTCCCTCTTGCGAACTGCATGTGCTGCCTGTTGTGCTGATCCTGCTTCACCCAACAGACACGTGACAGCTCACACGTCACCATTCGGGGGGAATGGGGGCGGTAGGATTCGGATTTGGACTTGGGGGCCGATCCTAAGGCTCACAGGACCATACTTGGCGCTAACACCTGCTGCTCACACGTCACCATTCGAGGCGGTAGATTTTTTGTTTTCACCCTGTGTTTGCACACTCGAAATGCTCAGAATTGTGTGGGGAATCCAAATGTGCCTGAAAAATATGGAAATATCTCTGAGTAGTATGGCCGTACTCAGCCAATCCGCACCACGTGTCAGATCCGCTACCACAGCCACTGTGGGATCATCGTAGCATTGGACAGCTCTGAACCTTGATTCCGAGAGGCTTGAAGTGAGCAGCCTACACCAGCTCATCTTGGTCTGAGCCAAAAAAAAAACATGAAGATATCTCTGACCCCCCGACCTCCGCCATCCCCCTGGCTGCTGGGACCAGACCCCCCGACCTCCGCCATCCACCTGCTGGGACCAGACCCCCCGACCTCCGCCATCCCCCTGGCTGCTGGGACCAGACCCCCCGACCTCCGCCATCCACCTGGCTGCTGGGACCAGACCCCCCGACCTCCGCCATCCACCTGCTGGGACCAGACCCCCCGACCTCCGCCATCCACCTGCTGGGACCAGACCCCCCAAGGGGGGGCTGCTGGGACCAGACCCCCCAAGGGGGGGCTGCTGGGACCAGACCCCCCAAGGGGTAACATGTTTTATTCAACAACCCTCACACATGTGTGTCCCAAGTGATCAGCGCGACGAGGGGATCATTTTGAGGTACGTGTATTGGGGTACCCGGGACCCCCGCCCGGCTGCCCCCCCCCCCCCCCCCAAAGCCCCCCCCCCCCCCAACGCAGGTAAGGTCCATCGCGACTGTCAGGGAAGCGGCCAGGAGTTCAGGTGTGCAACCCCCCGTCAAGGCCCACGGGGGGCGCTGGCTGCACATGGGTACCCGCGACGTGCAGAGTGGGTGCACGGGAGACTTTGGCGTAAGCACCGGGCCTGCCATCATTTGAGGAGCGGCACAGGGCCAGACCTGTGGTTGTGGTCGTGCATCTCCGGCCGCACACGCGCACTTTCTCCGGCGGCGCACGGCCGCGCACGGCGAGACCTGAAGGTGGCATGCGATTGGCAGAGCCGGGGGCCCAGTGTGCTGCCACTGCCCGAATAGGTGCTCTGGGGGGGGCGGGGCCCAAAACATGCCTTTTGGCTTGGTCAGGGACGGGAAGCGGTCAGAGCCTTTGAGCCTGTGTCCTCGGGATGTGACCCCAGGAATGCTTCGCTCATCCATCCATCCCCCCCCCCCCCCCCCACAGGGCCCAACAGGTTAGGGTGGTGGTGTTGGTGTCAGGGTCTGAGCCTCAGTACCCCCCGCGCTTTGGGGGGGGGGGGGGGGGGGCGACTTGTTGGGATGGGCAACGGGCGTCTGGCGACTGGAGTGTGGGGGCAGGGACCGCGTCCACCCGAAGGAGAACTCTGCCGGGCCCCTCGGCGGATGGACTTCGTTGGGATTGCGAAGGGCCATTTCAAAGATTGTGAAAAACTTTCGCATTTTTTCTCAATTTCCCGCAAATTTCCACAGTTTTCCGCCATTGCTTTTTGCTCGTCCCCCGCCGCATGCGCGTTGGTGCCCTGTGTGTCCCCTGTGCAGAGGGGGTGCTCCTTGAGGTTTGGTTGCGGCACCGCAATTTACCGCACGGGGGGGACGTCTCCTCGGTTCTGGTACGCGACCCCCCCCCCCCCTCCCTGCCCTCCGGGCCCACTTAGTTGCCAAGGGTCAACAGCTACTGGCCATACATACCGCGGCGCCGAAGGCGCCCGAAAATATTTTTTTTCATTCCCCTTGCCCATTTTGTCCACTTTGCACCCCAACACTATCCTTGAACCCAACCTTGACTCTAATGCCCACCCCAACCCTCAGCCTACTCCTAATCCTACCCACAAACCTTACCCTTGACCCTCCCAACCGCCCCCCCCCCCTATCGCCCCTCCCTGAACCCCCCCCTCCAATGCCCCCCCTCCCCCCCCCCCCCGGGGGCCTTTGGCCCACTTCTACTGCGGGGGGGGAGTCGCGTCTAAAAGCGAGGAGACGTCCCCCCCGTGATTTACCGCAATTTCCCGCGATTTTTCGCAGTTGCATTTGACCCTCCCTGACCGCAACGCCCACCCCCCCCTTTCCCCGGTGCCCTCGGCGTGCCCTCTCGCGGTGCCCCGACCCCCGCGCCCGGCCGCCGCGTCGCAGGGTCGTGCCCCGGCGGGCGTGCGTGCTGCACACGCTGGCCCGGCGGTCCCTGTTCGCGCAGTCGTCCGACACGCGGTACGCCTGGAAGCACGCCGTCAGCGGCGTCCACGAGGACTACGACGTGGGCGCGGGCGACGCCTTCCGCCGCGGCCGCCGCATCTCCCTCACGTTCCGGTACGTGAAGATCGGGAAGCACCGGGCCAAGACCATCGCGAAGATGCGGCGGGAGCACGCGGCGTCCGCCAAGAGGGAGCGGGACGCGATGGAGGACGGTCCGTGTGTCCGCGCGCGGGCGGGGGCGCGTGGTGGCGTGCGGCGGGGTCTGTGTGTGTGCGGGTGCCGGTGTGTGCGCGCGCGGATGACGAGCGTCCGCCGGCTCAGCCGTCAGCACACGGAGGCGGGTCCTACCGAGTTGAGCGCTGGGTGCGGCTGTTTCTTACTCAGTCCCGGGGTGCGACAGCAGCCGTTTCTTACTCAGTCCCGGGGTGCGACAGCAGCCGTTTCTTACTCAGTCCCGGGGTGCGGCAGCAGCCGTTTCTTACTCAGTCCCGGGGTGCGACAGCAGCCGTTTCTTACTCAGTCCCGGGGTGCGGCAGCAGCCGTTTCTTACTCAGTCCCGGGGTGCGACAGCAGCCGTTTCTTACTCAGTCCCGGGGTGCGGCAGCAGCCGTTTCTTACTCAGTCCCGGGGTGCGGCAGCAGCCGTTTCTTACTCAGTCCCGGGGTGCGGCAGCAGGAATGGCACAATTTGGCACAACAAACGTGCGCCAAATTGTGCCGTGGTATTTGAAGGTCCGAAGCCGTGGTCATGGGAATGCGCACGCTCTTTGGCGTGCACGTTTCCATTGTGCCCGACAGCCTCGAGGACATCGGAACCACCATCCAAGACACCCTCCAGAAGCTCTAAGGAATGGCACTCACCACTCAAAGGCCCACCACGGGGGGGGGGGCGACTCCGCGGGTCCTTTATGGTGATGGTATGGTTAGAGGGAGGGCAAGGGGAGGTAAGGGGAGCCTGTGCCCCCCCCCCCCCCACACCCCAAATCGCCCCACTTGGACCCCCGCCCCACCACCAACACCCCGAATTGCCCCACTTGGACCCCCCCCCCCCAACCGACCCTCCCGGAGCCCCCCCCCCCGTCCCTCCTATACCCCCCCCCCATTCGCCCTCCCTGAACCCCCCCCCCCCCCCCCAGGGGCCTCCGGCCAACAGTTAGTTGGGGGGGTAGTTGGCGTCCAGAACCGAGGGGTCGCCCCCCCCCGTGAGGCCCACAGGAAATGACAACCGCCCCTCACGGTCTCAGGCTTGTTCTTGTGCCACGCTCTGGGGATTTCGTACCGAGTTTTGCAGCGGTATTTGAGAGCTGGTGCCAAACTTCCGCCGCACCACACTTTGCCATTCCAATTTGGACGCGCTCCTGATGTCCCCCTCCCCCTACCGAGCGACGCGGCTGTTTCTTACTCAGTCCGGGGGGGTGCGACGGCCGACAGCCGTACTGATTGGCACGTGGTGCAGGGCCGCTTCCTAGCGAGACTTCCGTGGCCCTGCCAGGGACTCGGGGCAGGTCCGGCGTGCGGCCGGGTTTCGGGGGGTGTTGTTGCGCCGCGCCCGCGCCGCGGCAACCGTCGGTGGCCAAACACCCGTGCACCATCCCCAGATGCACCCACCCAAACAGCCTAGAGCACCCCAGAAAAGCCGAGTCGCAAGCACAAGACCTGGCTCCCTGGGGCTTGTTTTATGGCAGCCAATACATCCCCCGAGGCTTCTGGGTCGTTTTGCCCCCCCCCCCCCCCCAGACCCAGCCCCCCTTCCCCCCCCCCCCCCCCAGACCCAGCCCCCCTTCCCCCCCCCCCCCAGACCCAGCCCCCCTTCCCCCCCCCCCGCCCTAAAAGTGGTCCGAGAGTGGGAGGGAGTCGGCGTATGGCCCGTTGCTATGGCCCCCCCGTGTTTTGTCCTTCTTTCCGCGAGGCATCATGATGACTGCAATCATCACCGGCAGGGCCCCTAACACCGTAGTGCATTCTTAGTGTCGTGTGTTGGTCCAAGGCATTTTGGCCCGAGAGGAAACGTTAGCGTGCCACGCACGCACCGTCATTGTTGCCCAAATACCGCATTGCAAACTTATCGATGGGGCGTGGTCCTGTAGGGTGCCAGTGGTTGCATTTTTACCGATGCAGGGCATGGGCTGGACCCATGATCCTTCTAAGTCTGTTTATTAGGCGCACGTGGGAGGTGCATTGATCGCTGTGGGGGGCGCCGCCCGCCGCCAAACTCCCGGGTTGTGGGCAGGTCACATGATGGTTTGTGGCAGGGCGGTCCTTACCGAAGAAAAAAAAAGAAGAAGAAGTGTTCCTGTACCCAGGGTTCCCAAAAATGCCCACGGGCACACCATGTGTTGGCAGTTGGCGGTTGGCGCCCCCAGATACACCCAAAGTTTGCCCCGTGCGCACGCCGCGCGCGCACCGCAGCCAGAGCGCCCTCTCCGGGATGTGTGCAATGGTTGGCCTGCCTCACGGTGGGTGGGTGGGTGGGTGGGTGGGTAGGTGGTCAAGCACCCCCTCCTCCCCCTCTCCCGACCAGCCCCGTTGGGGGACCCGACCCCGCAAGTGGACATCCCAAGGCCCAATCAGCCGCCATTGGAGAGGGCAGTCCTCCGTGCGGACCCGCCAGAGGGTCGTGGCACCACCAACCGAGGGAGGGGAAGGGGTAGTAGTGAGGGAGGGAAAGGAAGGACCAGCACAGCAACGGGACGAGGGGGTTAAAAAAAACCAGTTTGACCCCCCCCCCCAAGAGAATAAAGATGCACTTATGCCTGACTGTGGAGTGCATTACCTCTGGTTTGCATTTGTCTGTTTTTTAATTAGGTCACACCCCCCAGGAGTCTTCTCCAGCCGGCAAGCGGCGGGTTGCTCTTTTCGGCCATGCCGGTAATGCATGGTGTCTTTATCCGACACTGATTGCTGATGTCTGACTGACAGCTACTGACTGTGATTGTCTGACTAATGTAGTCAGACATGATGTTCTGTTTTCTGTTTCAGACACAGTGTGTGTCTGGAGGTTTAACCAGGTTTGGCATAGGGAATAAAGATGCACTTATGCCTGACTGTGGAGTGCATTACCTCTGGTTTGCATTTGTCTGTTTTTTAATTAGGTCACACCCCCCCCCAAGGGATGTGTTGGAAGGGGGGGAGGTGCAGGGCTATGTGTTCGCCAAAACCTTGGCGAGCCTGGCGAGTGGACTTCCTTTGGCCCCATAATTCCCCATATTTCCCCATGATTCCCCATACCCATAATTCCCCATACAACCCCACAAAACCCCATAGTTCCCCATAATCCCCCATCATTCCCCATAATTCCCCATAATTCCCCATAATTCCCCACAAACCCCCATAAAACCCCATAAAACCCCATAAAACCCGATGAAACCCCATAATTCCCCATAATTCCCCATAATTCCCCATAATTCCTATCCTTTGGTGAGCAGACGTCTTCTGCTCCCAGCTGCCCAAAAAGTAGGTACGCCCATGGGGTGTGCTGTGCGTAGTTACACGCGTGTGTGGGGCGTGCGTCTGTGGGGGCCCGGTTTGTTGACCGGGGCGGCGCGCCTCGTGCCCCCGCGGATGTGCGCGCACGTCCGGCGCGTCCATGAACGGGAAGCACCGGTGGAGGTGGACGGCAGCACCAGGGATGCATTGGAATGAGGGGGGAGGCTGGTTGTGGTGAGCACCTCCCAGACTGGGGGCTTCGTGATGACCACATACCGGGCACTGATCAGGCTGTCAGGGGAGGACGCCATGGGCAGAAGTTGCATTCTGGATTCTCCCCCCCCCCAGGCAGGGGGATGCCCGCAGTAGTGCAGATGCCCGCAGAAGTACGGATGCCTGTGTGTCGTAGCAGAACGTTCACAGGCGAGAGGCCAATAGGCGCCGCCACAGGCTAACAGAGCCAACCACCAAGGCCTTGTGCCAACCTCCCCCCCCCCCCCCCAGGGATGCATTAGAAGGCAAGGGACCCCAGAGGCGACCCCAGCAGCAGCTGAGCGCCCTGGAGGGAGGAGGGGGGGGAGCTCCCCCGCTTCCAGTGCAGCCCTGCCCCCCCCCCCCCCCCCCGGCCTTCCAGGGTGCCCACCACACCCACACTTTCCGGCGCCCGCTGTCGCGCGCTGCCCACTTTCAGATGAACCGGCGGCCCAGCGACGCTGTTTGGCGCCTCCGTCCCTGCCCCCGACAGATGCCGCCCCCGTGCTCCCGGACGCAGTGGCTCTTGCGGCCTACGGGGCGTCCTGGCCGGCGCACTATGCAGTTGCTCAAGGCCCCGCTCAGCCCCCGGGGCACGTCATGCCGCCGCCGGAGCTGCCGCCCTCCGCATGTCATCCTCCCTACCACCCGCAGCCGCAGCCGCAGCCGCAGCCGCAGCCGCACCCACCGACACTCCACCTGCCGGCACAACTGCACCAACCACCTCATCAACCGCCATATCAACTGCCGTATCAGATGCCGTGCCAGCCACCCCCTTCATCACCCCATCAGCCTCCATACCAACCTCCGCAGGAGCCGCTACACCAGCCTCAATACCAGCCGCCACACCAACCGCCACACCAACCACCACATCAACCGCCACACCAACCGACACACCAACCGCCACACCAACCGCCACACCAACCGACACACCAACCGCCACACCAACCACCA
>OZ038393.1:24122962-24237820 GCA_964036045.1 Eutreptiella sp. 'Long Island Sound 2002'
ACGACTCACCATACGATGGACTCCTGGGCACCGCACCCTCGAAGAAGCCACCACGTATAGCGACTATGAGGACATACAGGGGAACAACCACTCCGATGTCCTTGCGAATATGGGCGACAACCTGCCCATGGATTCCCAACAACCACAACCCCATGATATCGTCATTATCGGACAAATCATGCCCACGCCTACAAAGGCATGGATTATGCAAGTGCGTAGACAAAAACATACCCCGGAGGTACACTGGGTGAGCTGGCTCCCCATGAAACATTACAGACGAAACGCGTGCACCCCATGGCTCTGGGGACAGGTAAGGTGGTGGGGAACAGGTTCCCCCTAGGAGCGGTCCCCCACCCTATGCTCCAAATGTGGCCAACAACACGGGGCGTCAGTGCCATCAAGACTAGCGTACTGCCCCGCTTGGGGTGAATTCTGGGACCTTTGGCGCAGGAGCTGGACCGACTAGGCCCAGCACGCCTGCCAATGGCAGAAAACGGCCACCAGCCTTGAACTCTGGCTATGTGCCAGACTACTCACCCCGCTGTCCCTCATCAATGCCATCCCGACCACAGAAAGACACAAGCTACCGGCAGAGGTAGGCCTCTTTCAGTTCCGCATGATCCAGGCCGTCCAAACCCTAAGGTGGAAATTCGCCGACCCCACACCGCAACAGCCGCCATCACCCCTATGGCTGACGAAGTTTGTTGCGCAAACACTACCACCACGGGAAACGGCACAAAACCTACGCAACCACGTCGAAGCGCCAATGCGGTGTGATAGGAAACGTAAACGCAGGGCCGAGCCTGCGACAACGGAACCCATAGACCCCAAACTGTGGCTCCGAGATGCGCACGCTGCAAACGGCGACGAGGCGGTGGCATGGTTTGCGAGCATTCACGAGACAAACACGTTGAACCAGGAAGAACGAACCCAGAAACGTCGATGCCTCGATGGTGACACTAGGCGGTGGGAACATTGCCTAACGGCCTCGGGCAAGTTGGTAAAGCAGCAGGCGCAACGCGCCCACGACGCATATTGCGGCGCACACGCATCAGAGGTAACACGATGGCGCCTACGCGAACTACGCACATTGTACGCCAACACACTAAGCGGGCGCCTCAAGCGCAGTGCGCGCGCAGTGCAACTATTTGGGCGTCTGGCCGTACTAGAGACCCATACTTTGAGATACTAGGGGCCCCTAGGGGCATCATGGTGACCCCTAGCGTAGGTTTTGACTTCTGATTTTGTCCCCCTTTGTTTGGGGACCCCCGAGAATGCAGGGGTGACACAACATTTCCGCCCTCTTTTGGGCCCCAACTTTCCGGTGCTATTGAGGGAACCGGGACAATCTTAGAATCCCCGCTTTGATTCTAGGAGCATCATGGTGACCCCTAGCGTAGACTTTGATTTCTGATTTTGTTCCCTTTGTTGGGGACCCCCGAGAATGCAAGGGTGACGTAGCATTTCCGGCCTCTTTTGGGCCCCAAACCTTCCGGTGCTATTGAGGAAACCGAGACCATCTTTGATTCCACGCTTTGTTGCGTGGAGCATCATGGTGACCCCTAGCGTAGACTTTGACTTCTGATTTTGCTCCCTTTGTCGGGGACCCCCGAGAAATACGCCCTAAATACGCCGGTGCGTATACAAAGTTACGGTTGCAATTGACAGCTTGGGCAACATTGTTTGGATTTGTCCGTTGGCCCCGGGGACATCGGCGGATGTTCTCATTTGGGATCGCGAGGGGCCCAAAAGGGTGAAGGGACATTATATGGATTATGAGATTGGCTCCATGGATGGTGCATACAAGGGGCGCCTGCATGTGGCATGGCCATTTATTGGTCGAAAGACGTTGACCGAGCGGCAAAAGGAGTACAATGATGTTCATGGTTTCTATAGGGCACGCATTGAGCACTTGTTTGCACGCATGTGGCACTGGGACATCGTACGGAACATATGGAGGGGATCCGGTACGGAGTTGCATCAGTACGTGCGTGTACTCTTGCATTTGCAGCAATTTTTGATTCGAAGACATGTACGGTACCCTCCATATGGTCCGTGGGAACACGTACCTACGCATGTATGGACTGCACCTACACAGGAGGACAATGATGATGAGGATGTTGTGGGTGATGATGGGGATGTTTCTGCCCTTTGTTGCACCAAGCCTGACCCTGAAAAGATGTCCATCCGTGACAAGTGTGAACTGCAATATTGTACGGATTGCATTGACACACACACATGTGACAATGTGACTTTTCTTTGATTCTTCAACTGTGTCATGTTGTGCACACAAGTGGCGTATTCCCAATGTGTACTTAGTTGACAATGGAACAGAGCGACAATTGTGTGTTCTTGAGGGTGGCGACCAATGCGCTGTTCATGGCTTTTCCAGTTGTGCATGATGTGTGTTATGTGAAGGGAAGGTAGTTTGCAACTTTCTTGAGCTGGGGCAGTTTGCGTCACTTAATTCTAAGGGTGTTTCCAAGGGGTGTGCTTGGGGGCTCTTCGGGGGGAACATAGTCGAAGTAGCGCGCAGTGCGCGCGCAGTGCAAAGATCCCCCCAAACAGCCAAAACAGAATACCACCTGCTCGTGTCAACTCTGATCAAATAACATATAGAGGCACAACGACTACACAACACATATACAACAATGTGCTTGGAACGCCGACAATGGTACGAACAGGCAAAACACGACACAGTGAAATGGTACGTGGTCCTGAAAACATCACTCCTTACATACGAAAGATTTGAGAGAATGTGCACAGACACCAACCTGCTGCTGGCCCACCACATGCGACAGGCACATTACACGTGGCGACAACAGAAACACATCATGATTTTGACGCAGGGGTTCAATAACAGCTGCCAGCAGAAAACAACACTATACTGGGACGCGTCCAGACAAGCTCGTTAGACAATATACCTCATACGGAAACGACCACGGGAACAATGAGACCCCACCTTGTGGGAAGTCCCATTGCAACCCTTACCAAAACGACACAAAGCGCACTGGGATCCAAACGAGAGGGAAAACGGGCGAACCGTTGGCAAGCCAATGAAGGTTGGTAGGACATGGGGCTACGGTTGGGGGGGTCCGGACGAACGATGTGCGTGCGGTGCAGCGATAAACACGCGTTCAACTATGCATTTTTTTGTAGTCAAATAAAACCACGGGAGAAAAACTTTTTGGCGATGTGCGCGCAAGAACGGCGTAGTGCAACGATGTGCACCATTCACACACATACATAGACATACTAACACACCGACACACAAACCGTAGCCTCAGTGAGAACCAATCTTTGTTGGCAAGCCATTGTGGCGTAGCAGTCATCAACCAGCATGCGAGAAGGCAACGGGGACATGACATTCTAGGGTCCATTGTAGGCTTGGGAAATATGCAGATCGGCCAGAATGGACATCAATCACCCTTGTCCTTCAATGCCGCTGGTTCAGTTTTCCACCCCAGATAGGGTGTATTTCCTGATCTGGGGACTCTTTCTTGCCGATAAGAAGCCAGGGTGGGGCGCTGCACTGCAGCCGGAACAGACCGGGGGTCTTTGTGCCCTTAAACACAAATACCACCCATATCGGCTGAACTATCCATGCTTACCTTGAAAAATACCCTCCTTGCATCTTCCAAACCCAAACACGTGGGGTAGAGTTAAGAAAATTTCAGGTTTTGGGGTCCGGAAAAAATTTTTGTGCGAAATTTTTTTCGTACCCCCCCCCCCCCTCCCCTCCGGGGGTACCCCCCCCAAAAAAAGCAGTACGCCGGAACCAGCAATTTTTTTTCTACCCCCGCCCCCCGATGCCTTTCACACGAGGATTTCCGGCGCAAGTGCCAGTTCGATGGATACGGCCATGGCGCCCGGTGTACAAGTACACATCCACAACATAGCCATGTGTGTTGTCGCACAACACATACAACTCAATGCCAGTGTAGTGTGGCTTGCGCGCAATGTATTGCGGGCGTGCCAATTGGACCCCCTGTGGGGTACCACCGCCTTGTCCCCACAGACCGCCCTTGCAATCTCCCACATGGCCACCCATGTCGCATTGTACTCCTCTATAAGGTCCGTGAAATCCATGCGCAGCAGGCGGTTGAGACGATAATAGCGCACACGATGGAACCCGGAAGACCCCTGCCCATGGTGATTGCTGGGTCCGAAGGGGCACAACCCCACGTACTGATAGCCGGCCTAGCTTGGGCGCCTCGCCAAGGACATCTTCGCATACCAGTGGCTCGAGGGCAGGGAGTGTCGGCCGTGTTGAGAGCGGATTTGTGGCACGTGCCGCGAGCGCCCAGCGTGGGGGCTATATTGGTCACAACACATCCCCGCACTGCCAATGGCCCGGCCGCCGCAACAAGTGGCCGCAACATTGCAACACCGACACACAATGCAGGGGGCACATGCGATCCCACGCGGCCGCCTGCGAGTCCTCCGGGATACGGCTACCCCAACCCACGAGCCCACAATCCACGAGCAGACCACCACTACCGGAGGCTATCACACACCGGGGAGATGGCATCCTCCCATACACCAGGTCTATGACCCCCAGCTGGCAGACAGGGAAAAGCAGCTGACAGATGAGTTGCTGATGTTGGCGCTTCAACCCATCCGCTATATCTGGCCAGGCGCCATGATCCACCACCAGGCGGCAGCCATAGGCGAGGTGGCCTGGCTGCACACTGAGGAGGCCGCCGGAACGGAGTGGTAAATCCTCCACCACGATAGGCCGTCAAACAGGCACTGGACACTACTCCACATCCATACGCCACGGGGGCACCGCATGACCATCATGGAACATGACCCCTTGCAGGCAGAAACGTGGGTGATGCGGGCCTCACTGGAGTGGAAACATGACACGACAAAACAAACATCCGAAGAGCAGCCTCGATGGAGGGAGATGGCAGAGGGCCCAGAAGAAGTACTATGGTACCGTGGCCCCTACACAACCTACCGGTGATACACAGGAGCGTTGGCGATGCAACGAGTTGTGGGGCGATCACGTGGAATTGTTCATGAAATCATTGAAATAGAGCACCATTGGTACACAACAGTGTGCTGGCCCGGCGTACCATGAAGCCTATCAAACCCAAAATTTCTCATTTCTATTGGATCTCCGGCCAGTCCAGATCAACCTTTTGGACAGTTCCCACCAAAGTCACGTGCCATGTTGCTCCTATAGAGCACACATAGTGTTTGTCCTCTCATATGAGTTTCGTCAAAATCAAACTGCATACAACACCAAAGCAGGTCACCACCAGTGTTCGTATAACAAAGAATGGCATATAGTGCAGCTGTATTTCAAATTAAATTAAAAAATCATGTGTTTTCCTTCAACTCTTATGTTCCTGATTAGATTGGTTTCAGAGTAAAAAACCTATCTATAGAGTCAAAACAAAGATTTCAAAGTAATACAATAAAGGTTCTTTAACAAAATGAACTCTTTCTAATTAAGCAAAGTTATGAAATTAGTACTCTGGAGTTGGATTGCCCGCTCCACGTCCTTTCTCGCCTTCTCTTTCTCGTACTCCTCCGGGGTCTTGTAGACGTACCCCGGTTCCTTCGGGCCCCGCTGCTTGGTTTGCGGCAGGTCCTCGAAGGTTCCGGTGTGCTCTTTCCAGCGGTAGTACTCCCACGAGTGCCTACCATTATGCTGGTGTTCCCAGCCCGCGGCCTGCAGCAATTTCCGGATCTTTCGGTCGTCGGGTTGGGTATGCGGGCCCCACTCTGGAATTGAATCCAGAGTGGGGCATGCTTGTTCCCATACCTTCCTGGCCAGTGCTGGTGCAGGACCCCCGTCAGGGCGTGCATCTGCACTTTTGCGGTGCATCTGCAGTTTTGCCAGCATCTTTTGCCGTGGTTCCTAGATGCTGCACTCCACCAGATACGCATACACGCTGTCCTGGACTTGGGACCAACCTTCTTGTCGTGCGCGACGGGTGGCTTCCTCCTCCCGTCGCAGCCACTCTTCAACTTCCTCCTCGGTGTCCTTCTCCTTCACTGCCAGCTTTGCGGCCGCCGGTTCCGTGGCCAGGAATACCTCGTCAGGCCGGTGAGCAATCAAAACAAGACAAAAGCAGGGAGCATTGGTTGTGTCATAATGTCCAGGCTGGGCGCCTTCCGGAAGGTGAGTGAAATGGGAATGTACCGCAGGAGTCGCGAGCAGGCACTGTTCACTCTGTTTCACTCACTGACTATGGAGAGGGGAACAGTTCATATGGTAATGGCGTCACAACAGTATGCAGCATAACAAAGCACTATCATAGCATTCATGATTCCGCGTTCTCTCGTGTTGGTGGACCTCGCCGTGCTTAGCCTTGATGCATCTGGCATCCGGGGAACTTGCCCTACCCCCGCCGCAGTCGGCGATTGCGCGGACTCAAAAAGAACACATCAGACTGCAGAATCAAAAACGAACAAGAAAGACTTTGTGTGAAGCATGCCAGAGGCGGCATGGGAGGGACGCCAAGGGGCAGACGCAGCACCTGTGGTCAGAGGGGCAACTGTCCACTCTTGGGACAAGCATGGCAAACAGTTTATTTCCAAAAAACTCAAACCCAGCCGTCTGCTTGGAAGTATCAACGAGCACATTTATTCAGCCTTTATGGCAACCCCCTGATGTCATTCAGTGAAAGGTTCATGCCCCAATGCGATTGCCCTCCTTGTGGGATGCCCCTTGCCTGCCCTGTCCATGGGCACTCCTTCGGGAATTGTCAGTCCTGTTTGCTCTTGAGACTCCCATGTTGCAGGGCTTATGTAGCCATGTCACTTGTATTTGCTTTGGAGACCCACAGAGATGCCTACTGAACCATGCTTTGCATGACCAATATGTCGTCCTCGAGTGCATCCCCCTTTTGTCTGACATTCGTCATAACTATTATTGAGTTCTACTCACTTTTGTCAAAATTCAATTTTCCAAATCTCTATCAGTTGCTCGGTGCAAAACTGGACTAGGAGGGGTGTACTGGTGCTGCTACATGTCAGCTGCTGGGGATTGCAATGGCGATTGACTGTTGGTGATGGGGCACCATGTTCTTTCCTTCCAGAGGTGCTTCTTCCCCAAAAATGGCCGGTGAGACAACATTCCGGTTTTTTTCCCCAGCGGCGACTTTTGACGAAGAACATTTCCCTGCAAGCCACGCCCGTGCATGCTTAGTTCCGTCCGCAAGTCACTCCGTGGTCCCAAGATCTTCTCAGGCCTTCCCACTGGGCTGTTGCGAGCCCTTCCACTTCGAGCGATCAATATCGGAGTGCACGGATACGGACACAGAAATGGGAATGCCACGTCACAACCGCGGAAATGCTGCACCACCCAATTTACCTGGAAGTGTTTCTGTGCGCTCATCCAAGCAATCGGCCCGTTCATCCAAACTAACTCATTCCGGTACAACCATGTCTGCCAAATCAATGAACTCGTACAGATCTATGCAGAGCGGCAAAAGTATTCAACCAAGCGTGAACCAACAAAGAAGCCTAGTTCCCAACTGCGTCGCACCCTCAAGGAAGTCGAGCCACGCATCCGTTGGGACAACGAATACTGCTGCAGAACAAGAGCCCAGTTTTCCAGCCACAACCAGAGCGATCCGCGTCAACGACTTGTACCACTGGTGCGCAACAATATGGGTTCTGCTGATTTTGCAGTTCAGCTGCGATTTTGGGGACCAAGGATTCCAGGTTTCACGTCCTTCAACGTGGTGTGGTTTGGCACTGCTGATATATTCTGTGGTCTCAGCCTTCACCATTTATTATGTCCCATCGGTCAGACCATATGCAGGGTATCTGCTAGCCATTGGTTCTGTGTTGATGACATGCCAAATGGCATTGCATTGGGACAGTCACATGGGGCAATTCAAGGACACCATCGCCGGGGAATCTGCATGGGCGCAGGCGGACACATTCCACAACAGCACAGCGCCTGGTTTGAAGACGCCATCGCCGTCCTCCCCGATAAGCTCATCAGCCTTTGGTTCCTCACCCATCGAGATCATGGACACAGCCATGCTTTTCGTCCTGCTGTTTCAGAATTGTGTGCAGTCCAGCTTCCTGACTCGTCTAGGCCTCCGGATGACAGCCGTAGTCAGCGTGGTGCAGTGGTCAGTGATTGTTTGCTGGCCACTTGTATACCCGAGCATATACCCCGCATGGGTTTGCCGCATAGTCGCCGCAGGGCTTTGGACAGTCCATGTCATTCGCTCCAGCTATGTGTGGGAATCCGACTTGAAACAGCAGGCGCGGATCATCGACGAGTTGCAAGAGAACGTGGCAGAGATATCCAAGAATCTCCGAGATCGTCAAAACGCCGACAGTGTACTGAACCATATTTTGAAAAACACCATGGCGGATGCTGGCGGATGCATCGAATTGTTTTCTGAGGAGAACGGGTCCGCTGACAGTGATGATGGTCTGCTTTCGAGAGCATCAAACATCTTGTTCAGAGGGATGTGGTGGTGCAAGTTGCGCGAAGCGCTACTGAGGATGGTAGCGGGGCGCTATGAGACGGAGCCAAGTCGTGTCAACATTCAACGCTTTGTTCGAGATTTCGTGAGAGGCCGAGACATGAAGCACGAATGCCCTGATGATACGGTGGTGCTGGACCCCATGGTGTGCAACATCGTGCTGGACAACGCAGTGACCAATGCAAAGAGGCATGGGCATCCGGATGATCCGCACGTGAAACTGATGGTATCCGTTACAAAACACACGATGCTGCTCTCTGACGACTGTAGGCCCCTGGAGTCGGTCAAGGTTCGGTTTCTGGTGACCAACCTCGCAAATCCCAGCCGTCCAGCGCTTCAAACCCGCTGGTCATCGCAAGAAGCCAGTGGCCCCTTGCCGAAAGACTCGACGCGCCCAACCCTGTCCGATGGATTGGGCCTCCAACACATCAGCATGGTGGCCAACGCGAGCGGCATGGTGGCACAGCTGTGGCAAGTGGACCAAGAAGTGTATTTCGAGCTGTGCCTCAACACCACGGTCAAACCCACAGAAGGATCAGAGGAGCAAGCCGTGCACGTAGCCCTCCCCTTTCCAGCAGGATTGACCATCCTGGGTGTTGATGACAGTGCCATTGCCCGGCGCACACTAAAGATGAACCTTCAGAGAGAGGTGCCCACGGCCACAACTGAGATGTATGGAAAAGATGTTGCCGAAGTGGAAGAGTTCAAGCGAGCCGCGCTGCAGCGTGCCGACATCCTGATCCTCGATGAAAACGTGGACTTGCCGGGTAACGAGCTGCTGGGGTCTGCCATTCTTCAGGAGCTCATTGCCGCCGGGTACAAGGGATTCGCATGCATCCGGTCGGGCAACTCAGCGGCCTCGGACGTGGCGCAGTCTCTGGCGGCCGGGGCGCACTGGCATGTCGGAAAGGAGGTGCCGATCCGTGATATGCTGCAGGAGATGAGGGTGGAGTACAACGATTTTCTTTCGAGGCAGGCCTTGAAGGAACCTGACGAAGCCTCACCTTCGGGATCTCTGGTGGGGATGGCGTCGCAAGTGCAGTTTGCAATTGGCGGCCCGTCCTCAAGCGGACCCTCAGATTCTGCTGCCAATTCTAAAATGACAGGGATTGTGGGGGCCTCCCGCGGCATCACCGGCTCGCTAACTGCACCCAACCCCCTCGAACTTCCCTGCAAGGCGTCTGGTGCTGCGGGTCGTCCTGTGCAGACAGAATGGAGTGGTAAACTCTGAAGGCTTTGCGGGTGAATGTCCTGAGAAACCCACCCCGACCCAATAATCGAATCACATGCGTCCTTCCTCCGTGACGACGACCAAGAGCAGTGCAAGGCCCTCGTTTGCAACGCTGGAATCAGGCGAACGGCATAGTCCGGCTCGACTGCACGACGCAGGCAGAAGAGGTGCTAACCTTTGGTGTCTGCGCTATCACAGACGTCCAATCAGTCTTCAATCTGTTTGCTGTATGGTATTCACTTAGAGTTGGGAAAAGGCCGGCCAGGAAAGCAGCAGTGCTGCTGCAATAGCATCGTTGATCCCCCGGAATCGTGGTTTCATATGTTTTATATATTGTATTTTTGATCATATTTGGCACAAGTGCTTTGGAGTGCTCCGTCCAATTGCGCCAGGCACGCGCCGGCCAAACTTCTCCCTTCGTGTCAGTCTTCAGAAAACCAACCAGACATCTTTGTCGGTAGTATTCGAAGAAGAAAACAGTGTCCCCTCTCTGTGTGAGGGGTTGGCCTGTTTTACAGAAACTTTATGTATCACTCTTGTTAGCCTTATCCACGGCCACATGCTCGTGTTAGCCTCTCTAGCAAACGGCGCCCGGCATCGGCACTCATGAAGTGCCTGGGACAGTGTCCATGTAGTTTCATTGGTGCTTGGCACTTTCATGTTGACACCCACAGTGACACATTTTGATACCCACGTTGACACACGTTGACGCCCACCTTGACACATGTTGATGCTGGAGGTGACCACTGACCTGTATGTCCTCCCCGAGCACTACCCGAGCACGATAGGACATTTGCAAGGAAGGTTTCGAGGCTTCTCTGCTCCATGCTGTCCCTGCGTGTGATCGGGTGCATGGTCCCCCCCCCCCCCAAAATTGGTCAAGCATCGCAGGCAGACTGCGAATTCCACCCTGCATTTGTTTTTGCAGATTGCATGCTATTTGGACAAGCAGTGCATGTGCTTGTATCCGTCTGAAACAACCACGACAACATGTTGGGGCCCCTACCCATGGGCCCAGCGCAGCAAAATGTTCCCTCACCTTACCCACTCATGTTTTGCAGAGTGACACCAGGTTACCATTTTGGACATGAGATCACAAAACCTGTTGGGGGGGGGGGGGGCACATCCTGCCTCTTGCACCTTCCCGGCAGGCACTATACTGAGTCCGGGGCGAAGTGAGCCGGTAGCAACCGGGTGGTAGCCAGCGCAGAGCAGATGAGAGGGACGTTACATCTGCCGCATCATGGCATGCCCTCCCCTGTCTTTTTCAGCCTACATTCTTTTGTGCCTCATGAGCAAGAGAGAGAGTGTGTGCATTTGTTCATGGAGCATAGGCCTTGGGCTTGAATGCGTCAGATCTGCTGCCACAGTCATTTGTGGGATCATCGTAGTATTTGAGTCTCATACAGTGCGCAGGCTATGCCAGCTCATTTTGCCCACCCCTCCCCCTCCCTCAAAAACATGAGATGAGAATTAAATTACACCACATGTGCAACGAGCTACAATGGGCACGAAACAGTTCCTGTGGAGATAGTAAGTAATGGGTTGAGTGTGACAGACCAGGTCCCTTTTTCCCATGACTTATGGGGCAACAAGGACAAGATATAAGAAAACCCCCCTTTGCACTGCCTTGTCCAAGCACAGGAGCCTGTCTGCCATCGTTTTCTTGCTTTTTTTCTGACCACGGTTTTTGTGGTCAGAAATGTAACGTGATGCGGTTGTGCTCCGATTGCCGAGGACAAAGGGGCTGGATCATCTTTGGGGTAGTTCCTCCTGCTCATACCAACATTCTGCTTGCAACTGCAACCCAATGTTGTCTGCTTTGATGTGATTTTCAGCTATGGGTGATGAAAACGGATGGCAGGAGTAGTAAGCATTCCCATGTCCTTGCAACGGTGGCCAAAAAGGGGGAAACCAATGAACAAGTGATGATTTTCCTCGTGGACAAGACATCAGAACAGATTTTTGTTAACAAAAGGTGTATATGTTGTGTTGATGGAGCTCCATCACCACACTGCATATATGCCGTGTTGCAACAATGGTGCTCAGTGTGAGGTATGATACATTCTTTTGGTACTGCACATGGTGCGCAAGCACGGGCTTGTCTAAGCATGGGACCCCTTTTCTGTTGTTTTCCTGACCTTCGGCGTGCTTGTGCAAGGGGGGCAGCGTACATCCGCAGTTGTGGGCTTCCCCACGTAACAGGGCGAGGTTTTTCTCTTCTTCATGTCGGGACATGTCCGTGGGCTCCCGGGGATGTACGGTAACAGGACATGACATCTATGTCAAGATGGACCGTCGGAGGTCTAGTTGATGGGCTCACCATTGCTCGCCGAAGCCCCCCCCTCCCCCAAAGGTGTGGAGCACCCCAACCAAGAAGGGGGCACAAATACTGTGCAAGAACCACTGGACCAAGGGCTGAAGTTGTCTATGGCGGGGACATTCAGTCAATCGAAACCGACCATTGATCCCCCAAAGGTGTGCACCTCACACCTCCTTGCATACAAGATGCATTTCGTGTCATTGTTCTTCTCATCCAAACTGATGCACTCACACTAGATCGGTGACTGATGCATAGAATCAAATGAATGGCAGATATCCGTCACCATTCTCTCTTTGTCAAAACAAATCACCTTGAAGCGAGGTTGTTAGGTCAAGCGTAGGCGCCACCCCCCCCCCTTCCCACCGGGTGAGAGTGGCCAGATCCCACTTCCCTATATAGGGAGCCATGAAAAGTCCCAGCCTCGGCGGGTGAGAGTGGCCAAATCTCCCGCCGAGAGGACTTGCAATGAAAAGTCTCAGTCTCCCGAATCCCAGTTGACCCTCGTGGACCCCCACCCCCCCATCGTCTCTCCCGGACCCCCTCCCCCCATTGCTCCCCGACCCCCCCTCCCAACTCCCCCCCGGCCTTCGGCCAGCAGCTAGTAGGGGGGGGGGGGGTAGTCCGCATCCAAAGGCAAAGGGTTGCCCCCGCTTCCCTGATTCATAGACCCCAATACGGCAGTGCTTATGTAGCCATGTGAGTCCTCCCCATTTTGGCAACCCTGACGTAGCATGGGAGAGCAAGCCCCCTTCATCCTCCCTGCTTTGGATCCCTTGATACAGCAGAGGATGTGGGGGGGAGTGTTAGCGCGCCGGGCACGCGCCGGGCATCTTTTTTTGACCATTCCCCACTCGTGCCCGTTTTTGCTCCCACCTCACCAAACAATTTGGAGTACCTTCTCGCCATGTCTAAGAATTTGGCCCATCCTTTGCACCCAGTTTATGACGATGGCAAGGGTGGTGGTTGGAAGTGGTGGGAGTGACATTTTGTGTTGTTGAATTCTCATATTTCGGCTTATACAAGGTGCCTTGCAGGAGGTTTGCGCTCTAGTGCGGTCTACTTAAGGGGCTTCCCAAGGTGAGGGTAAACTTGGGGCTAGAGATCAGATACTTAATACAAAGGTAGCACGCCGGGCGCGCGCCGGGCAAACATTCCCCCTGGAGCGACTTGCTGGGAGATGTACGTCCATTGAGCCTGGGTTATGGCCATTTTCTGGCTGTAGGATACAGGTCCATGGGACCATGTTCTTTCCTTCCAGAGGTGCTTCTTCCTGAAAAATGTCCCAAAAAATGTCCGGTGGTGATACGCCATTCTGGTTTGTTTCCCCAGCGACGACTTTCGGCGAAGAACATGTCATTGAACTCCCTGCAAGCCACTCCCGTGTATGCTTAGTTCCGCCCGCAAGTCACTCCGTGGTCCCAAGATCGTCGCATGCCTTCCCACTGGGCTGCCCCGAGCCCTTCCACTTTGAGCGACGAATATCGGAGTGCACGGATACGGACACAGAAATGGGAATGTCACATCACAACCACGGAAACGCTGCACCACCCGATGTAGCTGGAATTGTTTCTGTGTGCTCATCCAAGCAGTCGGCCCATTCATTCAAAGTAACTGGTTCCCGGTCCATGGTGTCTCTCAAATCAATGAACTCGTACAGATCCATGCATAGCGGCAAAAGTATTCAACCAAGCGTGAATCAACAAAGAAGCCCAGTTCCCAACTGCGTCGCACCCTCAAGGAAGTCGAGCCACGCATCCGTTGGGACAACGAATACTGCTGCAGAACAAGAGCCCAGTTTTCCAGCCACAACCAGAGCGATCCGCGTCAAGGACTTGTACCACTGGTGCGCAACAATATGGGTTCTGCTGATTTTGCAGTTCAGCTGCGATTTTGGGGACCAAGGATTCCAGGTTTCACGTCCTTCAACGTGGTGTGGTTTGGCACTGCTGATATATTCTGTGGTCTCAGCCTTCACCATTTATTATGTCCCATCGGCCAGACCATATGCAGGGTATCTGCTAGCAATTGGTTCTGTGTTGATGACATGCCAAATGGCATTGCATTGGGACAGTCACATGGGGCAATTCAAGGACACCATCGCCGGGGAATCTGCATGGGCGCAGGCGGACACATTCCACAACAGCACAGTGCCTGGTTTGAAGACGCCATCGCCGTCCTCCCCGATAAGCTCATCAGCCTTTGGTTCCTCACCCATCGAGATCATGGACACAGCCATGCTTTTCGTCCTGCTGTTTCAGAATTGTGTGCAGTCCAGCTTCCTGACTCGTCTAGGCCTCCGGATGACAGCCGTAGTCAGCGTGGTGCAGTGGTCAGTGATTGTTTGCTGGCCACTTGTATACCCGAGCATATACCCCGCATGGGTTTGCCGCATAGTCGCCGCAGGGCTTTGGACAGTCCATGTCATTCGCTCCAGCTATGTGTGGGAATCCGACTTGAAACAGCAGGCGCGGATCATCGACGAGTTGCAAGAGAACGTGGCAGAGATATCCAAGAATCTCCGGGATCGTCAAAACACCGACAGTGTACTGAACCATATTTTGAAAAACACCATGGCGGATGCTGGCGGATGCATCGAATTGTTTTTTGAGGACGGGTCCGCTGACAGTGATGATGGTCTGCTTTCGAGAGCATCAAACATCTTGTTCAGAGGGATGTGGTGGTGCAAGTTGCGCGAAGCGCTACTGAGGATGGTAGCGGGGCGCTATGAGACGGAGCCAAGTCGTGTCAACATTCAACGCTTTGTTCGAGATTTCGTGAGAGGCCGAGACATGAAGCACGAATGCCCTGATGATACGGTGGTGCTGGACCCCATGGTGTGCAACATCGTGCTGGACAACGCAGTGACCAATGCAAAGAGGCATGGGCATCCGGATGATCCGCACGTGAAACTGATGGTATCCGTTACAAAAGACACGATGCTGCTCTCTGACGACTGTAGGCCCCTGGAGTCGGTCAAGGTTCGGTTTCTGGTGACCAACCTCGCAAATCCCAGCCGTCCAGCGCTTCAAACCCGCTGGTCATCGCAAGAAGCCAGTGGCCCCTTGCCGAAAGACTCGACGCGCCCAACCCTGTCCGATGGATTGGGCCTCCAACACATCAGCATGGTGGCCAACGCGAGCGGCATGGTGGCACAGCTGTGGCAAGTGGACCAAGAAGTGTATTTCGAGCTGTGCCTCAACACCACGGTCAAACCCACAGAAGGATCAGAGGAGCAAGCCGTGCACGTAGCCCTCCCCTTTCCAGCAGGATTGACCATCCTGGGTGTTGATGACAGTGCCATTGCCCGGCGCACACTAAAGATGAACCTTCAGAGAGAGGTGCCCACGGCCACAACTGAGATGTATGGAAAAGATGTTGCCGAAGTGGAAGAGTTCAAGCGAGCCGCGCTGCAGCGTGCTGACATCCTGATCCTCGATGAAAACGTGGACTTGCCGGGTAACGAGCTGCTGGGGTCTGCCATTCTTCAGGAGCTCATTGCCGCCGGGTACAAGGGATTCGCATGCATCCGGTCGGGCAACTCAGCGGCCTCGGACGTGGCGCAGTCTCTGGCGGCCGGGGCGCACTGGCATGTCGGAAAGGAGGTGCCGATCCGTGATATGCTGCAGGAGATGAGGGTGGAGTACAACGATTTTCTTTCGCGGCAGGCCTTGAAGGAACCTGACGAATGCGAAGTCTCACCTTCGGGATCTCTGGTGGGGATGGCGTCGCAAGTGCAGTTTGCAATTGGCGGCCCGTCCTCAAGCGGACCCTCAGATTCTGTTGCCAATTCTAAAATGACAGGGATGGCGGGGCCCTCCCGCGGCATCACCGGCTCGCTAACTGCACCCAACCCCCTCGAACTTCCCTGCAAGGCGTCTGGTGCTGTAGGTCGTCCTGTGCAGGCAGAATGGAGTGGTAAACTCTGAAGGCTTTGCGGGTGAATGTCCTGAGAAACCCACCCCGACCCAATAATCGAATCACATGCGTCCTTCCTCCGTGACGACGACCAAGAGCAGTGCAAGGCCCTCGTTTGCAACGCTGGAATCAGGCGAACGGCATAGAGTGGGCACTGACAGCAATGCCGGCATTAGCATCTAATGAAGGAAGCACTCGAGACAGGTGTCTACCTCGACTGCACGACGCAGGCAGAAGAGGTGCTCACCTTTCTGTTCTCTCACAGATGTCCAATCAGTCTTCAATCTGTTTGCTGTATGGTATTCACTCAGGATTCGGAAAAGGGCGGCCAGGAAAGCAGCAGTGCTGCTGCAATGGCATCGTTGATCCCCTGGAATCTTGGTGTATTTCATATGTTATATATTTTATCATATGTGGCACAAGTGGTTTTGCGTGCTCAGTCCATTCGCGCCAGGCACGCGCCGGCCAAACTCCCCCCCTTGCGTGTCAGTCCTCAGAAACCCAACCAGACAGCTTTATCGGTAGTATTCGAAGAAGAAGACAGTGTCCCCTCTCTGTGTGAGGGGTAGGCCTGTTTTACAGATACTATATGACTCTGGCCATGTGCCAGTGATGTAACCTATGACCGAACTGAGCTTACCTTCGCAGCTTCCGGACTATGTCTACTGCTGCGGGGCCGATCAGGTGAACTGCTGGTTTCATGACATATGCGCCATCTGTACCTACATGTACCCCCCCCCCCCTTTGTCCAAGCAACGCCTATGTCCAAGCAACACTACACATTGGTTTGGTCAATTCTTGCACCGTTGGTTTTGTGATTGATTTTGGCGGTGCATTTTTCAATTTGTTCCACTGTGTGCCATGTGTGCTTCCTGATACCTTGGTTTTGAGACGCATGATGTTCATATTTTCTGTCAAGGCAGCTCTGTTGGCCAAGAGGGCATTTGTAGCGCGGTTTACCTCTTGGTTTTCAGAACAGTACATCATGCCGACACGTGTATCATGCAAGTTGCGGCGTGTAAGCATCACCCTTACCACTAGGCGTTGGTTCCGTCAATTTCTGGTCATTTACCGTTGCTTGGTCAAGGGGGGGGGTACATATGCCCCCTTTTGTGTGATAAGCGATACCACGTTTATGGCTGGTATCTGATGACACCCTTGTGCCAGCCATTGTCCAGGCCGTCATACTTGGGCTGGCGTTGTGCAGCTCGAGTACAAGTACGGTTCCAGCATGATTCTGCAGTTTCGCTGCACTCCTTCCGAAGTGTGTGTGCTGGGGCTGGGCGCTTCTTGGTACACCTGCATGCACATTTCAGGCTTCTCTATGATGATGGTGTTCATGTGCTTTGCTCTGTCAATGCAGCCTGTCAATGCAATTCTGCCCCAATTGGCTATAACGGGACATGAAGAGCAGACTAGCGGGGGGGGGAGGGCAGTTGGGAAATTGCACAGTGGGGGAAAGCAGACAACTGGGGGTGGGTTTCCGAATGACTCCAAGTGCACAACAACCAAAAAGGAAGGTTTTTTGGGGGCCACCACTGAGATCCAGGTGCAGTGTTGTCAGTGGCTTTTTGGGTCAAAAGTGGGTCTGCCGAATAGTTCTGCCGATGTGTTGGGATTTCGTACCAGATTTTTTAGGGGAGCGTTAGTACCCCGGGCGCGCGCCAGGCATCTTTTGTGACCCATGCCCCACCGGTGACTTTTTAGGGGGTGCACTAAGGGGGCGCACTGAGTGCAGTGCAACTATTTGGGTGTCTGGCCGTACTAGAGACCCATACTTTGAGGTACTAGGGGCATCATTGTTACCCCTAGCGCAGGTTTTGATTTCTGATTTTGTCCCTTTTGTTGGGGACCCTCAAGATTGTAGGGGTTATGTAGCACTTCTGCCCTCTTGTGGGCCCCCGAGAAGGCAGGGGTTCGACAGCCAAGTCTGATTTTGTCCCCCTTTGTTCGGGGACCCCTAACAATGCAAGGGTTACGTAGCACTTCCGCCCTCTTTTGGGCCCCTGAGAGAGCAGGGGTGAGGCAACCAATTCTGATTTTGTCCCCCTTTGTTTGGGAACCCCCTCCAAAAAAAGAGTTTGGAGGTGGTCTTGGGTCGCATGACGTTCGGCGTGGGTGAAATGCGTACAACAACCTGGAGGATTGCCTGTGATGCCATTGCCCCCTTTGCGGGCATGATTTTCCACGGCGTCTGTGGCAGAGATCCACTTCAATGATATCAGAGGCCAAATACACCGCCAAGAAGGATCTGGTGACAGTGGCAATCAAGGCACAGCCTCGGGGAAATCAATACCCCAAGCTCACCACAGGTCGAGAGATGGACGATGCCATGAGTCTGGACTATGAGGGGCGGTGGGTGCTCAGCAAAATGAAGCTCAAATGTGCAGCAAATGACAGTGGAGAGGCGCCTGGCTCCAATGGATCCTGGGTCTCGGCCGTCCACCCCACTGCAGGTGATGACGTTGTTCAACATCAACGGATTGCTTAATTCGGCATAGAAAAGGTGATCGCAAAGTCCCAAGGTTGTACTCAATGGTGAATTACGCAAGAGCGGCTTCACTGGGAATAATTGGCACCCATGGCGTCAAGTGCGGAGGTAGAGCATTGCTCACGAGAATTTTAAAAAATGGGGCTTTTCCTTTAAAGACACACTCAACCATGAGGGATGGGGGGGGGGGGGGGTTGGCCCGGAGTTCCACAGATGAGGTACTGAGGTCGTTTGAAGTCGTTTCCTTTAGGATGATAGTAGCTAAGCTGGCACAGGGTAATTTTGTGCTGAAGGTAGCCGTCACCCACTTTCATGGGGAACATTCTTTGCGATATCAGCGATCGAAGAGGATAATAGAAAATCTGCCCGGGCCTGTTGTTTTGTTGTTGGCTGATCACAATAGCATAGTAGTGAAGGGTCGGGGTGTGTACAGGCCGGGTGAGTCTGAACCGCCAACGGCTCTTCATGCAAGAGATATGCAGTCACATGTACTAAGTGAGTGTAATATGGTTGATGTTTGGCCTAAGGTTCACGAGGTGTGCACCTTCCAGGGTTTTGGTACGAGGATGATTTGCAGCAATCAAGAGGGTACACATTTGGGTATCCAAAGTTGGGTCAGCCACTCACAGCGGCTGACGCATTGATCACATGCATGCCTTGGATTTTTTACTTGACTTTGTCACCTCGCGCTCCCCCAACACTCCTTGCAGAATCTGACCACAAGGGAGTGATACTTGCCTTAGAGCCACCGCAGGCTACCAGGGAGGGGGTCAAAGGAAAGTTTTGCTACCCTGACTCGTTCTTGTCGGACGCAGAGATTGTCCAAGGGTTGTTGGCAGAGTTGGAGCATTTGGGTGGGGAGGGGCTGGACTGGTGGGCTTTGGCGTTGGGCGCAATCAAAAGGGTGGCCCTGGAGTTTCAGGCAGATCAACCCAAGCGCAAAGGATCGGGGAGGAACAAGTCGTGCACTTTCTTCTACGTTGCTCGCCTCGGAGTGTGTCGTAGGCGGCATATCCTTTTTTACAGGACCAAGGATACTGCCCCCAGAGTCACTAACAGGCATGCACCTTGCTGGTAGCAGTGTATGAACAGTTTCAAAGTGACAAGGCAACATGTGGCTTAGCACCAGGGGACCATGGCAAGATACGGTAACTAAATGGTGGAACAGGGCTGCGGACCTGCACCGTGTGTCCTGCCTTCGCATTCCACAATCCCTATGGGACCACATCCCCCGAGCGCTGCAGGTAGACCTCGGGGAGCGTGTGGCCGAGCACCAGTACTACGCCCCACACGGTGTATGCCACCTGCGTGGCCAACTCGCCATGCCCTCCCGCGACCCACAGGTGCCTCCCACGCCGTCCACAGCGGTGCCGGCATGGTACCCAAAGCTGCGCCCACGAGCCGTACGGCCCAACCCCACGGCCTCTGTCCTTCGCAATCAAGTAGGGTATACAGGGCCCCGGGCGGGAACATCGCAGCGGGATGGCCGCGCCTCTCAAGAAGCATCTCACCGCAGAGCAGTGTGCACATGGGATCGGCCGCAGCCGTACCACACCAGGTCGTAGGCGGTTAAATATCTCGACCAGATCCTCTGTCCCACTGCCTCACACCTGGAGGGATAGCGGGTGGCCTCGGCGATGCAGTGCTTGGCCCAACCTTGGTTTCTGCATGAGCGTACCGTTCTCGGTACCTCACTGTTGGATTCATACCACGATGTCCTAGATGATGTAGTGCGGCAATCGCGGCACCGGCACTCCCTCCTATGGTGTGCTAGATTGTGGACAACCTCCACAGACCGGCACTACCTGCGGCATAACCGACGGGTTGAGATCTTTTCGGTAATGAGCCAGCTATGGGCGTCTGAGCGCGCCGCCCACCAAGTGGAGTCACCTCTACCTATGCGCCAATATCGCACAAGGCCCGGCATCCGGGGCCAACGCCCGCTACCGGACATGGCCTCTGGAGAGCGACAGAAGCTTGTCATCCTTGAGGATCTGTGGGGGCTGACACACGCATGATCCCGCATTTTCTTTTTCCCCTTTACTCTAACGCATTATGGTGTGGTGGCGGTTTGCCTACCGCATAAGAGAGCCCTCTGGTATACACATCTGAACTCTGGGTCTTTGCCATGTGCCCGGCGTTGCTGGGATCCACTGTATCATATGCTGGAGTCGCCCACTTTCCCAAGCACAGTCTTGAGTACTCTTTGCCCTTTTGGAGTCAGTCAAAAAAAATTATGAATAGCTTCAAAGTGACAAGGCAAGGGACCCAATCTCGGCGGAGCTGAAACGACTTTTGATGGGAGAACACGACAACTTTGTGGAGAGACATGATAATGTCAACAAATTAATGAGAGAGTTGCAGACGCGAAAACGTTTGCAAATCCTCCAAATTTTGGCTGGAGGGATGCTTATGGAAGCAATAGCCATAGCCCGTGAACTGGCCAAACACTGCGCTGGTATATCCGTCACGCTAGGCAAAACAGACTCTAAGTGCACGGCATATCTCCAGTGTATTGGAGGGTTTCGGGTATTGCGAAAGTATGGCAAGGCACTGTACCGTCTATTGTCATAGGCCTTTGTAGGGGAAGAGTTGAAACTCCGGGGGCTCACCCGGATTGGACGGCTTCCTGGTGTCTGTCTTTAAGACCTTCAAGTCAGTGTTTGCACGCCATATGTTCTGCTTAATGCAACAGCCACTAGCCCAAGGGTGTCCATTGGAGTTGTGGTTTACGGTGATTGTCATAATGATTGCAAAAGAGCCAGGCATACCAACACCGGGTATGCTTCGACCAATTGCTTTACAAACGGTGCTCCAAAAATGGATCACGGATATCATTTTGATACAACTTGAAGATGTCCTCCAAAAAGTGGTGCCACAACAACAAACGCGCTTCTTGCAACAAAGGTCTGTTTTGGACCACATTTATGGCAGTATGGGATGGGGCTGGGGCGGCCCTGAGTGTCAGTTTGCCCAATGTCTACCCCACCATGAGTTGTGAGCTCCGCGAAGCTGTAGTGCTGGCACCGCAACTGCCGGAAATACTGATTCCTCCTTTGAACTATGAGAGCACCATATCTTTATTCGGTGGCGGGGAGTTATGTACCGAATGTGCGTCATGAGCCGGAGTCTGGGATGAGGCAAGGTGACCCACCGTCACCTGCCATATTCTCGCATGTCTCCTCCTTGCTTGTATACCCTCTAATGTCGGTGGTGCTAGGGGTAGTGGTGATGATGTACACCCAATGACTTGATTAAAGGGGGTTAAACATGCTGCATCACGTGTGTGCCATTCCCCACAGGCTTGCCATATGGCGTGGCGGTTTTGCCTACCGCAACAGAGAGCCCTCTGTTATACGCATGTGAACTCTGGGTCTTTGCCATGTGCTCCGCTTTGCGGGGATCCACTGTATCATATGCTGGAGACGCCCACTTTCCCAAGCACAGTCTTGAGTACTCTTTGAACTTCTGGAGTCAGTCAAAAAAAAAAGCAAAAAAAAAAGATGTACACCCAATGACTTGATTATCTTTCCCCCCCTTTGAATACAAGGCGGGCCTGGTGCGTTCGGCGAGTTTTTTGGGCTTCGGCTCAATTTCAAGAAAATAGCAGCCATTGTCGATTTGGACTTAGGTAGCCTACTAATTGGGGTCTAACGGTGGACCAAGCGTTTGCAGCGGCTTTCCACCGGTGCTTGCGAAGAGCCCACATTGCATCGTCCCTACCTCTCCAAATGGTAGAACGTTGGTTCCCGTTAAATTTGGGATTTGCCGGTAATAGGTTTGACGGCTGAGGCATACTTCCCGACAGACTCTGTCATTCAACAAATTGAAAAAATCTACCAGGTTGCTTTCCGCTTGCATAGTTGGCGGCCGTATTTTCTTATCCTGTCACAGCCACCATCTTTGGGAGGGTTTGGCTTGGCCCCATGGGATGTGTTTGTGTGGCATCAAGCAGCACACCCTTATGTTAACACATTCATGCAACCACTAGTGTTCACGACAACTGTCATGGATTCGTTCCGGCAATCGGCCAGCAAAGTGGGGTTTGACTTGGAGGAAAGGCTCCTACCTTAGACACAGCTAGGGATGGTAAGGACTAGCCAGCTATCCTTTTGCTTGGTCCGCAAAAGCGTTTTCAATGGTGCGCCGCAGGGTGCCTCCGGTAAAACCACTGGTGGGGGTACAAGAGGTTCCCATGTGGCATTCAATTTTCTTCCGTAATGACCACGGCCATACCTACTGGTGTACACGTCTCATTAGGCACGGGGTTATAACTGGGGACAATTAATGTATGCGGAACAGGACAGGAGAGTTTGGGCTATTCCCCCGACCTAGCATTGAATTTACTTGTCCGGCTAGGGATTTATGCTGGCTATCCAGCTAGGACCGTTTGACCAACCATCCCATTGGGGACAGTTGTGGAGTCAAGGCTTTTCCCTCTCATTTTTGGCTAAAGACAGAGAGTATCCGGCCTGTTTGGGACGCGTTTGCCTAGATGACAGCGGGTGTCAGCACGCAAGACTTTATCGGTGTTAGCCTATGGGTGAAGTTGTGTGTCCACTCACGTGTCTTTGTGTTATCAGGCACCGGGGCGTTTCCTGTGTGTGGTTTTTAGGAAAGTATGGACCATGCACTGCGCTTGTGCGAGTAGTACACGTTGGTTTGACATGTGGTAGGCGTTTATTGGCCGGCGGGAGTAGAGCAGTGCAGTTGGTGGATTTGCTCCAATCACAACACACAGTACTCTCCACACCAGGCCTTGTAATTTGGCCGGCGAGAGAGTCATTTTGGAAAATTCGATGGTTGGCGAAGGAAGGGGCCTCAGTATCTGTGGATACATTTTTGGCGGTATGGGTGGAAGTACTGGCCCATTGGGCGGGGGAGTGGGTGGCAGGTCCGCGCCACAAAGATGTGTGGGTGGAGGTCCTGACTGCCCTGCGGGCACTGATGGACAGACGGAAGGCCGCAAGCACACAGTAGGGCCCCCAGCACCCCGCCCCCCCCAACAGTGACTCAAATCAGAGTGACCCCCCTGTGGCATGGGTCAAACAAAAGCGTAAAACTGTACGTGCGAGGTTGGTAAGTGGTGTTTCACAACATATCACGGACTTGGTGTGCGACAGTGTCTTGCTAATTTACTCGGATGGTTCCTCTAAGCGAACTCATGTTCATATGGCACCTCAGGTGGGGTGTATTGGTGTTTTTGTGCCGGCAACGGAACACTGCCGATAGGTTCGGCTGTTAGCACCTGTGCATGAGGATGAAAGGCAAACCAATAATGTGGTAGAACCAACTGCTGCCATCACCGGTCTGCGGTTATGCTGAATGTATACTTGTCCGAGTGTCAGTTTGCCCAATGTCTACCCCACCATGAGTTGTGAGCTCCGCGAAGCTGTAGTGCTGGCACCGCAACTGCCGGAAATACTGATTCCTCCTTTGAACTATGAGAGCACCATATCTTTATTCGGTGGCGGGGAGTTATGTACCGAATGTGCGTCATGAGCCGGAGTCTGGGATGAGGCAAGGTGACCCACCGTCACCTGCCATATTCTCGCATGTCTCCTCCTTGCTTGTATACCCTCTAATGTCGGTGGTGCTACGGGTAGTGGTAATGATGTACACCCACTGACTTGATTATCTTTTCTCCCTTTGAATACAAGGCGGGCTCGGTGCGTTCGGCGAGTTTTCTGGGCTTCGGCTCAATTTCAAGAAAATAGCAGCCATTGTCGATTTGGACTTAGGTAGCCTACTAATTGGGGTCTAACGGTGGACCAAGCGTTTGCAGCAGCTTTACACCGCTGCTTGCGAAGAGCCCACATTGCATCGTCCCTACCTCTCCAAATGGTAGAACGTTGGTTCCCGTTAAATTTGGGATTTGCCGGTAATAGGTTTGACGGCTGAGGCATACTTCCCGACAGACTCTGTCATTCAACAAATTAAAATGATCTACCAGGTTGCTTTCCGCTTGCATAGTTGGCGGCCGTATTTTCTTATCCTGTCAAAGCCACCACCTTTGGGAGGGTTTGGCTTGGCCCCATGGGATGTGTTTGTGTGGCATCAAGCAGCACACCCTTATGTTAACACATTCATGCAACCACTAGTGTTCACGACAACTGTCATGGATTCGTTCCGGCAATCGGCCAGCAAAGTGGGGTTTGACTTGGAGGAAAGGCTCCTACCTTAGACATAGCTAGGGAAGGTAAGGACTAGCCGGCTATGCTTTTGCTTGGTCCGCAAAAAGCGTTCTCTATGGTGCGCCGCAGGGTGCCTCCGGTAAAACCACTGGGGGGGGGGGGGGTACAAGAGGTTCCCATGTGGCATTCAATTTTCTTCCGTAATGACCACGGCCATACCTACTGGTGTACACGTCTCATTAGGCACGGGGTTATAACTGGGGACAATTAATGTATGCGGAACAGGACAGGAGAGTTTGGGCTATTCCCCCGACCTAGCATTGAATTTACTTGTCTAGCTAGGGATTTATGCTGGCTATGCAGCTAGGACCGTTTGACCAACCATCCCATTGGGAACAGTTGTGGAGTCAAGGCTTTTCCCTCTCATTTTGGCTAAAGACAGAGAGTATCCGGCCTGTCTGGGACGCGTTAGCCTAGATGACAGCGGGTGTGAGCACGCGAGACTTTATCGGTGTTAGCCTATGGGTGAAGTTGTGTGTCCACTCACGTGTCTTTGTGTTATTAGGCACCGGGGCGTTTCCTGTGTGTGGTTTTTAGGAAAGTATGGACCATGCACTGCGCTTGTGCGAGTAGTACACGGTGGTTTGACATGTGGTAGGTGTTTTTTGGCCGGCGGGAGTAGAGCAGTGCAGTTGGTGGATTTGCTCCAATCACAACACACAGTACTCTCCACACCAGGCCTTGTAATTTGGCCGGCGAGAGAGTCATTCTGGAAAATTCGATGGTTGGCGAAGGAAGGGGCCTCAGTATCTGTGGATACATTTTTGGCGGTATGGGTGGAAGTACTGGCCCATTGGGTGGGGGAGTGGGTGGCAGGTCCGCGCCACAAAGATGTGTGGGTGGAGGTCCCGACTGCCCTGCGGGCACTGATGGACAAACGGAAGGCCGCAAGCACACAGTAGGGCCCCCAGCACCCCGCCCCCCCCAACAGTGACTCAAAGCAGAGTGACCCCCCTATGGCATGGGTCAAACAAAAGCGTAAAAATGTACGTGCGAGGTTGGTAAGTGGTGTTTCACAACATATCACGGACTTGGTGTGCGACATTGTCTTGCTAATTTACTCGGATGGTTCCTCTAAGCGAACTCATGTTCATATGGCACCTCAGGTGGGGCGTATTGGTGTTTTTGTGCCGGCAACGGAACACTGCTGATTGGTTCGGCTGTTAGCACCTGTGCATGAGGATGAAAGGCAGACCAATAATGTGGTAGAACCAACTGCTGCCATCACCGGTCTGCGGTTATGCTGAATGTATACTTGTCCGAGTGTCAGTTTGCCCAATGTCTACCCCACCATGAGTTGTGAGCTCCGCGAAGCTGTAGTGCTGGCACCGCAACTGCCGGAAATACCGATTCCTCCTTTGAACTATGAGAGCACCATATCTTTATTCGGTGGCGGGGAGTTATGTACCGAATGTGCGTCATCAGCCGGAGTCTGGGATGAGGCAAGGTGACCCACCGTCACCTGCCATATTCTCGCATGTATCCTCCTTGCTTGTATACCCTCTAATGTCGGTGGTGCTAGGGGTAGTGGTAATGATGCACACCCAATGACTTGATTATCTTTTCTCCCTTTGAATACAAGGCGGGCTCGGTGCGTTCGGCGAGTTTTCTGGGCTTCGGCTCAATTTCAAGAAAATAGCAGCCATTGTCGATTTGGACCTAGGTAGCCTACTAATTGGGATCTAACGGCGGACCAAGCGTTTGCGGCAGCTTTACACCGGTGCTTGCGAAGAGCCCACATTGCATCGTCCCTACCTCTCCAAATGGTAGAACGTTGGTTCCCGTTAAATTTGGGATTTGCCGGTAATAGGTTTGACGGCTGAGGCATACTTCCTGACAAACTCTGTCATTCAACAAATTAAAATGATCTACCAGGTTGCTTTCCGCTTGCATAGTTGGCGGCCGTATTTTCTTATCCTGTCAAAGCCACCATCTTTGGGAGGGTTTGGCTTGGCCCCATGGGATGTGTTTGTTTGGCATCAAGCAGCACACCCTTATGTTAACACATTCATGCAACCACTAGTGTTCACGACAACTGTCATGGACTCGTTCCGGCAATCAGCCAGCAAAGTGGGGTTTGACTTGGAGGAAAGGCTCCTACCTTAGACACAGCTAGGGATGGTAAGGACTAGCCAGCTATGCTTTTGCTTGGTCCGCAAAAAGCGTTCTCAATGGTGCGCCGCAGGGTGCCTCCGGTAAAACCACTGGGGGGGGGGGGGTACAAGAGGTTCCCATGTGGCATTCAATTTTCTTCCGTATTGACCACGGCCATACCTACTGGTGTACACGTCTCATTAGGCACGGGGTTATAACTGGGGACAATTAATGTATGCGGAACAGGACAGGAGAGTTTGGGCTATTCCCCCGACCTAGCATTCAATTTACTTGTTTGGCTACAGGCCTGTTGCAATAGGTGCCCTGCCACGTGGTCAAATGAAAAAAAACGCCGTTTTTTTGTTTTGTTTTGTTTTCCCCCCGTTTTCCCCCCGGTTCCCGGCGTTTTTCGGTGTTTTTTAGTGTTTTTTGACTGTTTTTGCGCATCTGCCATCTTTTCCGGCATTTGTTGAAAACTAGAATTTTCACAATTTGACAAAACTGTTGTTTTTCGTTCGCATTTGGCACCGGTTCGAACAGGTTCATCAGCTTACCCGCGTTGTCCTCCTTCCTTCCTTCATCCCGCCATGCTGCACTGTCACGTCTTTTATTAAAGGAATAGTCAGTGCAAAACAACAAATGTGCATGAATGGGTGTGTGGCAAGTGCACTAATGAGAACAATGGTTGACAAATAAGTACGCTGTTAGTTAACAAAAGGGTCCCGTGGTATTGTTCGTTGTCACACGCATTTGCGTTTTGTTTCTCCCCTGTCTCCGAGCTTCCTTTGTTAGTCCATGCCTCCTGTGTGGCTACGCCCCGAAGCAGGCGGGGCGTGGGCCTACTTCCGCTCTGTTGCCGACGCCACCGCTCACCTAAAGGAGCAGGGTATTGAGTTGTTCGCTACCCAAGTCTCCCGTGCAGCCAAGAACGGCAAAACGCGCAATGGCTGGGAGTTCCGCTCCACCTCGCCTGATGCGGATGTCCCCTCACTTCCCGCAACCTCCGAGGACATGGCACCAGATTCGGGACAACGCCAAGGTGGGGTGTTGACATTCTTTACCCCGGCATCCGAGTTGGCGGCATGTGGCTGCTGTGGGGACAAGCTCCTCGGAGACATTGTTTCCCGCCCCGGCTGTGGCCAACAGGTGCATGCACTGTGCACACAAGGGGCCAAATGCTTCCGCTGTGTGTGTCGTGTGTGCGACTCCGCACCAGGGGATACCATGCGGCCCTGCAAGTCATGCAAGCACCGGGTGCATGTCGCATGCACAGTGCAGGTTCCTTATCGCGTGGAGGTGACCTGCAAGGTGTGTGCTCTGAATCTGCGACTCTCACCGCGACCAAGGAAAAAGCAGGTCAAGCGCCGGTTCAATCCCCAATGGAAGGTGGGCCGCCCCTGGCTGCATTTTGACAACGGCGTCATGTCGTGCCTCGCTTGTAGAGCGTATCCCCAAATGGGGCTACAGAAGGTTTGGCTAGATGGTACGCCTCAGGTGCGCAAGCGTGCCGTGGTGGTGGCTATGGCGCTCTGGGAAAGCGGCGGTGCTTCCGCTACGGTGATTGGTGGTTTGCCCTTGCCGGTGCGCCAGGCCATCTTTGGCCTGTTCCATCTGGTTTACCGGCTGGTGAAGCGGTACGGGTGTTTTAGCCAGCTGGCGGCCGAAGCGGAAACCGCTACCCTTGTAGGTGGACAGGTGGCCCCTGCCTACCGCTCCCGATGGGCGGCACGTGAGATTGCGCATGCCATTGCTCGTCCCATCCGCGCCGCCGGAGGAGAGCTGGTGCGGCAGTCTGCCTTCTTCGCATTGGCCTCGGATAGCTCCACCGATCGCGCCGCCAACAAGCAGGAGTTGGTGTACACGCGAACGATGCGTGCAGGCCGGAGCCACACTGCATTCTTCGGTCTGCAGGATCTGCAAGCGGGCACCGCGATCGGGATTGTGGCAGCATACAAGGCGGTGATGTTGCGCGCTGGATTGCCTGTGGAGGAGTGGATCGGCCGAGTGTTCTGGTACTGTGTTGACGGGGCAGCCGTCATGCAGTCCACCGGAAACGGGGTCTGCGGCTTGCTGCAGAATTTGCAGACGGAGGTGTTGGGCCAGGCAGTACTGTTGCCAGTGCACGCAAACTGCCACCGTGCCGACCTGGCCTTCCGGGAGGCGATGGATGGCAGCCACGTTTTCCTGGACCATGTCGGCGAGACGACAACAGCGGTGGTGGCCTGGTACCGCAATGCACCAACGCGGGTTCGCAACCTGCGCCGGCTCTCCCAGGCCCTGCACATCTCCCCGCTGCAGTACACGGCAGAGATTAGTTGTTAGCTGTGGTTGCAGTCAGGCAGGTGCGCCCGCGCACAATGTGTTTTTTTTAATCGGTGCAATTTCCATGCTTTGCTTTGTGTTTGTATGCGTGACCTGTCTTGCTTGTGCACGAAGCAGGGAACAACGGAGACCATCCAGAGCATACCAGGAAATAACAGTGACCATCCAGAGCACACTAAGAAATAACAGTAAACATCCAGACCACAACAGGAAATAATAACGCAAACGGAAATAACAGTGAGCTACATGATAACGTTCAGCCGGCAGTCCTTGGGCAAACCCACCTAAAAAACACCCTGACTGCCGTGATACATGAATATTTCAATGCAAAAGTAGCAGCACACACCAAACTAACAATTGAAAATGGTGGGAAAACGCCACTTCGGGTCACAAGGCCGAAGCAACCGAGCAGCAACACAGTGTTTTTTTCTGGTTTGTGTTGTTGATTGGTTGAGCTGTTGAGTGACACCATGCTATGAACCTTTTAAAAACCTTTTAATTGTCTTGGAAAATGCATTTGCGGTCATACTGAAGGACAAAAACAATATTTTCCTCAGAAAAACCACAAAAAACGCCAAAAAATGGGGAAAAACACCTTTTTTTCAAACTGCACGTGGGCTGCCCAACTGCCCACAAGGGTCTGTGGGCGGTGTTTTTAACAGGCCTGTCTGGCTAGGGATTTATGCTGGCTATGCAGCTAGGACCGTTTGACCAACCATCCCATTGGGGACAGTTGTGGAGTCAAGGTCTTTCCCTCTCATTTTTGGCTAAAGACAGAGAGTATCCGGCCTGTCTGGGACGCGTTTGCCTAGATGACAGCGGGTGTGAGCACGCGAGACTTTATCGGTGTTAGCCTATGGGTGAAGTTGTGTGTCCACTCACGTGTCTTTGTGTTATCAGGCACCGGGGCGTTTCCTGTGTGTGGTTTTTAGGAAAGTATGGACCATGCACTGCGCTTGTGCGAGTAGTACACGGTGGTTTGACATGTGGTAGGTGTTTATTGGCCGGCGGGAGTAGAGCACTGCAGTTGGTGGATTTGCTCAAATCACAACACACAGTACTCTCCACACCAGGCCTTGTAATTTGGCCGGCGAGAGAGTCATTCTGGAAAACTTCGATGGTTGGCGAAAGAAGGGGCCCCAGTATCTGTGGATACATTTTTGGCGGTACGGGTGGAAGTACTGGCCCATTGGGTGGGGGAGTGGGTGGCAGGTCCGCGCCACAAAGAGGTGTGGGTGGAGGTCCCGACTGCCCTGCGGGCAGTGATGGACAGACGGAAGGCCGCAAGCACACAGCAGGGCCCCCAGCACCCCGCCCCCCCCAACAGTGACTCAAATCAGAGTGACCCCCCTGTGGCATGGGTCAAACAAAAGCGTAAAATTGTACGTGCGAGGTTGGTAAGTGGTGTTTCACAACATATCACGGACTTGGTGTGCGACAGTGTCTTGCTAATTTACTCGGATGGTTCCTCTGAGCGAACTCATGTTCATATGGCACCTCGGGTGGGGCGTAATGGTGTTTTTGTGCCGGCAACGGAACACTGCCGATAGGTTCGGCTGTTAGCACCTGTGCATGAGGATGAAAGGCAAACCAATAATGTGGTAGAACCAACTGCTGCCATCACCGGTCTGTGGTTATGCTGAATGTATACTTGTCTGAGTGTCAGTTTGCCCAATGTCTACCCCACCATGAGTTGTGAGCTCCGCGAAGCTGTAGTGCTGGCACCGCAACTGCCGGAAATACTGATTCCTCCTTTGAACTATGAGAGCACCATATCTTTATTCGGTGGCGGGGAGTTATGTACCGAATGTGCGTCATGAGCCGGAGTCTGGGATGAGGCAAGGTGACCCACCGTCACCTGCCATATTCTCGCATGTCTCCTCCTTGCTTGTATACCCTCTAATGTCGGTGGTGCTAGGGGTAGTGGTAATGATGTACACCCAATGACTTGATTATCTTTTCCCCCTTTGAATACAAGGCGGGCTCGGTGCGTTCGGCGAGTTTTCCGGGCTTCGGCTCAATTTCAAGAAAATAGCAGCCATTGTCGATTTGGACTTAGGTAGCCTACTATTTGGGGTCTAACGGTGGACCAAGCGTGGGCAGCAGCTTTACACCGGTGCTTGCGAAGAGCCCAGATTGCATCGTCCCTACCTCTCCAAATGGTAGAACGTTGGTTCCCGTTAAATTTGGGATTTGCCGGTAATAGGTTTGACGGCTGAGGTATACTTCCTGACAGACTCTGTCATTCAACAAATTAAAATAATCTACCAGGTTGCTTTCCGCTTGCATAGTTGGCGGCCGTATTTTCTTATCCTGTCAAAGCCACCATCTTTGGGAGGGTTTGGCTTGGCCCCATGGGATGTGTTTGTGTGGCATCAAGCAGCACACCCTTATGTTAACACATTCATGCAACCACTAGTGTTCACGACAACTGTCATGGATTCGTTCCGGCAATCGGCCAGCAAAGTGGGGTTTGACTTGGAGGAAAGGCTCCGACCTTAGACACAGCTAGGGATGGTAAGGACTAGCCAGCTATGCTTTTGCTTGGTCCGCAAAAAGCGTTCTCAATGGTGCGCCGCAGGGTGCCTCCGGTAAAACCACTGGGGGGGGGGGGGGGGGTACAAGAGGTTCCCATGTGGCATTCAATTTTCTTCCGTAATGACCACGGCCATACCTACTGGTGTACACGTCTCATTAGGCACGGGGTTATATCTAGGGACAATTGTTGTATGCGGAACAGGACAGGAGAGTTTGGGCTATTCTCCCGACCTAGCATTCAATTTACTTGTCTGGCTAGGGATTTATGCTGGCTATGCAGCTAGGACCGTTTGACCAACCATCCCATTGGGGACAGTTGTGGAGTCAAGGCTTTTCCCTCTCATTTTTGGCTAAAGACAGAGAGTATCCGGCCTGTTCGGGACGCGTTTGCCAAGATGACAGCGGGTGTGAGCACGCGAGACTTTATCGGTGTTAGCCTATGGGTGAAGTTTTGTGTCCACTCACGTGTCTTTGTGTTATCAGGCACCGGGGCGTTTCCTGTGTGTGGTTTTTAGGAAAGTATGGACCATGCACTGCGCTTGTGCGAGTAGTACACGGTGGTTTGACATGTGGTAGGTGTTTATTGGCCGGCGGGGGTAGAGCAGTGCAGTTGGTGGATTTGCTCCAATCACAACACACAGAACTCTCCACACCAGGCCTTGTAATTTGGCCGGCGAGAGAGTCATTCTGGAAAATTCGATGGTTGGCGAAGGAAGGGGCCTCAGTATCTGTGGATACATTTTTGGCGGTACGGGTGGAAGTACTGGCCCATTGGGTGGGGGAGTGGGTGGCAGGTCCGCGCCACAAAGAGGTGTGGGTGGAGGTCCTGACTGCCCTGCGGGCACTGATGGACAGACGGAAGGCCGCAAGCACACAGCAGGCCTGCAAGCACCCCGCCCCCCCCAACAGTGACTCAAATCCGAGTGACCCCCCTGTGGCATGGGTCAAACAAAAGCGTAAAACTGTACGTGCGAGGTTGGTAAGTGGTGTTTCACAACATATCACGGACTTGGTGTGCAACAGTGTCTTGCTAATTTACTCGGATGGTTCCTCTAAGCGAACCCATGTTCATATGGCACCTCAGGTGGGGCGTATTGGTGTTTTTGTGCCGGCAACGGAACACTGCCGATAGGTTCGGCTGTTAGCACCTGTGCATGAGGATGAAAGGCAAACCAATAATGTGGTAGAACCAAGTGCTGCCATCACCGGTCTTCGGTTATGCTGAATGTATACTTGTCAGAGTGTCAGTTTGCCCAATGTCTACCCCACCATGAGTTGTGAGCTCCGCGAAGCTGTAGTGCTGGCACCGCAACTGCCGGAAATACTGATTCCTCCTTTCAACTATGAGAGCACCATATCTTTATTCGGTGGCGGGGAGTTATGTACCGAATGTGCGTCATGAGCCGGAGTCTGGGATGAGGCAAGGTGACCCACCGTCACCTGCCATATTCTCGCATGTCTCCTCCTTGCTTGTATACCCTCTAATGTCGGTGGTGCTAGGGGTAGTGGTAATGATGTACACCCAATGCCTTGATTATCTTTTCTCCCTTTGAATACAAGGCGGGCTCGGTGCGTTCGGCGAGTTTTCTGGGCTTCGGCTCAATTTCAAGAAAATAGCAGCCATTGTCGATTTGGACCTAGGTAGCCTACTAATTGGGGTCTAACGGTGGACCAAGCGTTTGCAGCAGCTTTACACCGGTCCTTGCGAAGAGCCCACATTGCATCGTCCCTACCTCCCCAAATGGTAGAACGTTGGTTCCCGTTAAATTTGGGATTTGCCGGTAATAGGTTTGACGGCTGAGGCATACTTCCCGACAGACTCTGTCATTCAACAAATTAAAATGATCTACCAGGTTGCTTTCCGCTTGCATAGTTGGCGGCCCTATTTTCTTATCCTGTCAAAGCCACCATCTTTGGGAGGGTTTGGCTTGGCCCCATGGGATGTGTTTGTGTGGCATCAAGCAGCACACCCTTATGTTAACACATTCATGCAACCACTAGTGTTCACGACAACTGTCATGGATTCGTTCCGGCAATCAGCCAGCAAAGTGAGGTTTGACTTGGAGGAAAGGCTCCTACCTTAGACACAGCTAGGGATGGTAAGGACTAGCCAGCTATGCTTTTGCTTGGTCCGCAAAAAGCGTTCTCAATGGTGCGCCGCAGGGTGCCTCCGGTAAAACCACTGGGGGGGGGGGGGGGGGTACAAGAGGTTCCCATGTGGCATTCAATTTTCCTCCCCAATGACCACGGCCATACCTACTGGTGTACACGTCTCATTAGGCACGGGGTTATATCTAGGGACAATTAATGTATGCGGAACAGGACAGGAGAGTTTGGGCTATTCTCCCGACCTAGCATTCAATTTACTTGTCTGGCTAGGGATTTATGCTGGCTATGCAGCTAGGACCGTTTGACCAACCATCCCATTGGGGACAGTTGTGGAGTCAAGGCTTTTCCCTCTCATTTTTGGCTAAAGACGGAGAGTATCCGGCCTGTCTGGGACGCGTTTGCCTAGATGACAGCGGGTGTGAGCACGCGAGACTTTATCGGTGTTAGCCTATGGGTGAAGTTGTGTGTCCACTCATGTGTCTTTGTGTTATCAGGCACCGGGGCGTTTCCTGTGTGTGGTTTTTAGGAAAGTATGGACCATGCACTGCGCTTGTGCGAGTAGTACACGGTGGTTTGACATGTGGTAGGTGTTTATTGGCCGGCGGGAGTAGAGCAGTGCAGTTGGTGGATTTGCTCCAATCACAACACACAGTACTCTCTCTCCACACCAGGCCTTGTAATTTGGCCGGCGAGAGAGTCATTCTGGAAAATTCGATGGTTGGCGAAGGAAGGGGCCTCAGTATCTGTGGATACTTTTTCGGCGGTATGGGTGGAAGTGCTGGCCCATTGGGTGGGGGAGTGGGTGGCAGGTCCGCGCCACAAAGAGGTGTGAGTGGAGGTCCTGACTGCCCTGCGGGCACTGATGGACAGACGGAAGGCCGCAAGCACACAGCAGGGCCCCCAGCACCCCGGACTGCCCAACAGTGACTCAAATCAGAGTGACCCCCCTGTGGTATGGGTCAAACAAAAGCGCCAAACTGTACGTGCGAGGTTGGTAAGTGGTGTTTCACAACATATCACGGACTTGGTGTGCGACAGTGTCTTGCTAATTTACTCGGATGGTTCCTCTAAGCGAACTCATGTTCATATGGCACCTTAGGTGGGGCGTATTGGTGTTTTTGTGCCGGCAACGGAACACTGCCGATAGGTTCGGCTGTTAGCACCTGTGCATGAGGATGAAAGGCAAACCAATAATGTGGTAGAACCAACTGCTGCCATCACCGGTCTGCGGTTATGCTGAATGTATACTTGTGTGAGTGTCAGTTTGCCCAATGTCTACCCCACCATGAGTTGTGAGCTCCGCGAAGCTGTAGTGCTGGCACCGCAACTGCCGGAAATACTGATTCCTCCTTTGAACTATGAGAGCACCATATCTTTATTCGGTGGCGGGGAGTTATGTACCGAATGTGCGTCATGAGCCAGAGTCTGGGATGAGGCAAGGCGACCCACCGTCACCTGCCATATTCTCGCATGTCTCCTCCTTGCTTGTATACCCTCTAATGTCGGTGGTGCTAGGGGTAGTGGTAATGATGTACACCCAATGCCTTGATTATCTTTTCTCCCTTTGAATACAAGGCGGGCTCGGTGCGTTCGGCGAGTTTTCTGGGCTTCGGCTGAATTTCAAGAAAATAGCAGCCATTGTCGATTTGGACCTAGGTAGCCTACTAATTGGGGTCTAACGGTGGACCAAGCGTTTGCAGCAGCTTTACACCGGTCCTTGCGAAGAACCCACATTGCATCGTCCCTACCTCTCCAAATGGTAGAACGTTGGTTCCCGTTAAATTTGGGATTTGCCGGTAATAGGTTTGACGGCTGCGGCATACTTCCCGACAGACTCTGTCATTCAACAAATTAAAATGATCTACCAGGTTGCTTTCCGCTTGCATAGTTGGCGGCCGTATTTTCTTATCCTGTCAAAGCCACCATCTTTGGGAGGGTTTGGCTTGGCCCCATGGGATGTCTTTGTGTGGCATCAAGCAGCACACCCTTATGTTAACACATTCATGCAACCACTAGTGTTCACGACAACTGTCATGGATTCGTTCCGGCAATCAGCCAGCAAAGTGGGGTTTGACTTGGAGGAAAGGCTCCTACCTTAGACACAGCTAGGGATGGTAAGGACTAGCCAGCTATGCTTTTGCTTGGTCCGCAAAAAGCGTTCTCAATGGTGCACCGCAGGGTGCCTCCGGTAAAACCACTGGGGGGGGGGGGGGTACAAGAGGTTCCCATGTGGCATTCAATTTTCTTCCGTAATGACCAGGGCCATACCTCATGGTGTACACGTCTCATTAGGCACGGGGTTATAACTGGGCACACTTAATGTATGCGGAACAGGACAGGAGAGTTTGGGCTATTCTCCCGACCTAGCATTCAATTTACTTGTCTGGCTAGGGATTTATGCTGGCTATGCAGCTAGGACCGTTTGACCAACCATCCCATTGGGGACAGTTGTGGAGTCAAGGCTTTTCCCTCTCATTTTTGGCTAAAGACAGAGAGTATCCGGCCTGTCTGGGACGCGTTTGCCTAGATGACAGCGGGTGTGAGCACGCGAGACTTTATCGGTGTTAGCCTATGGGTGAAGTTGTGTGTCCACTCACGTGTCTTTGTGTTATCAGGCACCGGGGCGTTTCCTGTGTGTGGTTTTTAGGAAAGTATGGACCATGCACTGCGCTTGTGCGAGTAGTACACGGTGGTTTGACATGTGGTAGGTGTTTATTGGCCGGCGGGAGTAGAGCAGTGCAGTTGGTGGATTTGCTCCAATCACAACACACAGTACTCTCCACACCAGGCCTTGTAATTTGGCGGGCGAGAGAGTCATTCTGGAAAATTCGATGGTTGGCGAAGGAAGGGGCCTCAGTATCTGTGGATACATTTTTGGCGGTATGGGTGGAAGTACTGGCCCATTGGGTGGGGGAGTGGGTGGCAGGTCCGCGCCACAAAGAGGTGTGGGTGGAGGTCCTGACCGCCCTGCGGGCACTGATGGACAGACGGAAAGCCGCAAGCACACAGCAGGCCCCCAGCACCCCGCCCCCCCCAACAGTGACTCAAATCAGAGTGACCCCCCCTGTGGCATGGGTCAAACAAAACCGCGAAACTGTACGTGCGAGGTTGGTAAGTGGTGTTTCACAACATATCACGGACTTGGTGTGTGACAGTGTCTTGCTAATTTACTCGGATGGTTCCTCTAAGCGAACTGATGTTCATATGGCACCTTAGGTGGGGCGTATTGGTGTTTTTGTGCCGGCAACGGAACACTGCCGATAGGTTCGGCTGTTAGCACCTGTGCATGAGGATGAAAGGCAGACCAATAATGTGGTAGAACCAACTGCTGCCATCACCGGTCTGCGGTTATGCTGAATGTATACTTGTCTGAGTGTCAGTTTGCCCAATGTCTACCCCACCATGAGTTGTGAGCTCCGCGAAGCTGTAGTGCTGGCACCGCAACTGCCGGAAATACTGATTCCTCCTTTGAACTATGAGAGCACCATATCTTTATTCGGTGGCGGGGAGTTATGTACCGAATGTGCGTCATGAGCCGGACTCTGGGATGAGGCAAGGTGACCCACCGTTACCTGCCATATTCTCGCATGTCTCCTCCTTGCTTGTATACCCTCTAATGTCGGTGGTGCTAGGGGTAGTGGTAATGATGTACACCCAATGCCTTGATTATCTTTTCCCCCTTTGAGTACAAGGCGGGCTCGGTGCGTTCGGCGAGTTTTCTGGGCTTCGGCTGAATTTCAAGAAAATAGCAGCCATTGTCGATTTGGACCTAGGTAGCCTACTAATTGGGGTCTAACGGTGGACCAAGCGTTTGCAGCAGCTTTACACCGGTCCTTGCGAAGAGCCCACATTGCATCGTCCCTACCTCTCCAAATGGTAGAACGCTGGTTCCCGTTAAATTTGGGATTTGCCGGTAATAGGTTTGACGGCTGCGGCATACTTCCCGACAGACTCTGTCATTCAACAAATTAAAATGATCTACCAGGTTGCTTTCCGCTTGCATAGTTGGCGGCCGTATTTTCTTATCCTGTCAAAGCCACCATCTTTGGGAGGGTTTGGCTTGGCCCCATGGGATGTGTTTGTGTGGCATCAAGCAGCACACCCTTATGTTAACACATTCATGCAACCACTAGTGTTCACGACAACTGTCATGGATTCGTTCCGGCAATCAGCCAGCAAAGTGGGGTTTGACTTGGAGGAAAGGCTCCTACCTTAGACACAGCTAGGGATGGTAAGGACTAGCCAGCTATGCTTTTGCTTGGTCCGCAAAAAGCGTTCTCAATGGTGCACCGCAGGGTGCCTCCGGTAAAACCACTGGGGGGGGGGGGGGTACAAGAGGTTCCCATGTGGCATTCAATTTTCTTCCGTAATGACCACGGCCATACCTACTGGTGTACACGTCTCATTAGGCACGGGGTTATAACTAGGGACAATTAATGTATGCGGAACAGGACAGGAGAGTTTGGGCTATTCTCCCGACCTAGCATTCAATTTACTTGTTTGGCTAGGGATTTATGCTGGCTATGCAGCTAGGACCGTTTGACCAACCATCCCATTGGGGACAGTTGTGGAGTCAAGGCTTTTCCCTCTCATTTTTGGCTAAAGACGGAGAGTATCCGGCCTGTCTGGGACGCGTTTGCCTAGATGACAGCGGGTGTGAGCACGCGAGACTTTATCGGTGTTAGCCTATGGGTGAAATTGTGTGTCCACTCACGTGTCTTTGTGTTATCAGGCACCGGGGCGTTTCCTGTGTGTGGTTTTTAGGAAAGTATGGACCATGCACTGCGCTTGTGCGAGTAGTACACGGTGGTTTGACATGTGGTAGGTGTTTATTGGCCGGCGGGAGTAGAGCAGTGCAGTTGGTGGATTTGCTCCAATCACAACACACAGTACTCTCCACACCAGGCCTTGTAATTTGGCGGGCGAGAGAGTCATTCTGGAAAATTCGATGGTTGGCGAAGGAAGGGGCCTCAGTATCTGTGGATACATTTTTGGCGGTATGGGTGGAAGTACTGGCCCATTGGGTGGGGGAGTGGGTGGCAGGTCCGCGCCACAAAGAGGTGTGGGTGGAGGTCCTGACTGCCCTGCGGGCACTGATGGACAGACGGAAGGCCGCAAGCACACAGCAGGGCCCCCAGCACCCCGCCCCCCCCAACAGTGACTCAAATCAGAGTGACCCCCCTGTGGCATGGGTCAAACAAAACCGCGAAACTGTACGTGCGAGGTTGGTAAGTGGTGTTTCACAACATATCACGGACTTGGTGTGCGACAGTGTCTTGCTAATTTACTGGGATGGTTCCTCTAAGCGAACTCATGTTCATATGGCACCTTAGGTGGGGCGTATTGGTGTTTTTGTGCCGGCAACGGAACACTGCCGATAGGTTCGGCTGTTAGCACCTGTGCATGAGGATGAAAGGCAGACCAATAATGTGGTAGAACCAACTGCTGCCATCACCGGTCTGCGGTTATGCTGAATGTATACTTGTCTGAGTGTCCGTTTGCCCAATGTCTACCCCACCATGAGTTGTGAGCTCCGCGAAGCTGTAGTGCTGGCACCGCAACTGCCGGAAATACTGATTCCTCCTTTGAACTATGAGAGCACCATATCTTTATTCGGTGGCGGGGAGTCATGTACCGAATGTGCGTCATGAGCCGGAGTCTGGGATGAGGCAAGGTGACCCACCGTCACCTGCCATATTCTCGCATGTCTCCTCCTTGCTTGTATACCCTCTAATGTCGGTGGTGCTAGGGGTAGTGGTAATGATGTACACCCAATGCCTTGATTATCTTTTCCCCCTTTGAATACAAGGCGGGCTCGGTGCGTTCGGCGAGTTTTCTGGGCTTCGGCTGAATTTCAAGAAAATAGCAGCCATTGTCGATTTGGACCTAGGTAGCCTACTAATTGGGGTCTAACGGTGGACCAAGCGTTTGCAGCAGCTTTACACCGGTCCTTGCGAAGAGCCCACATTGCATCGTCCCTACCTCTCCAAATGGTAGAACGTTGGTTCCCGTTAAATTTGGGATTTGCCGGTAATAGGTTTGACGGCTGAGGCATACTTCCCGACAGACTCTGTCATTCAACAAATTAAAATGATCTACCAGGTTGCTTTCCGCTTGCATAGTTGGCGGCCGTATTTTCTTATCCTGTCAAAGCCACCATCTTTGGGAGGGTTTGGCTTGGCCCCATGGGATGTGTTTGTGTGGCATCAAGCAGCACACCCTTATGTTAACACATTCATGCAACCACTAGTGTTCACGACAACTGTCATGGATTCGTTCCGGCAATCAGCCAGCAAAGTGGGGTTTGACTTGGAGGAAAGGCTCCTACCTTAGACACAGCTAGGGATGGTAAGGACTAGCCAGCTATGCTTTTGCTTGGTCCGCAAAAAGCGTTCTCAATGGTGCGCCGCAGGGTGCCTCCGGTAAAACCACTGGGGGGGGGGGGGGGTACAAGAGGTTCCCATGTGGCATTCAATTTTCTTCCGTAATGACCACGGCCATACCTACTGGTGTACACGTCTCATTAGGCACGGGGTTATAACTAGGGACAATTAATGTATGCGGAACAGGACAGGAGAGTTTGGGCTATTCTCCCGACCTAGCATTCAATTTACTTGTTTGGCTAGGGATTTATGCTAGCTATGCAGCTAGGACCGTTTGACCAACCATCCCATTGGGGACAGTTGTAGAGTCACACATGTACCACCGGTGCCCAGCACAGAACATTGAAAGAGAGATCAATATTGTCCGGTTACCGGTGGCAATTTTAGGAAATCTGTACCAACGTGCATGCGATATGCTTCGGTCCGTCGCTTGGAAGTTTTCGAAAACCCTTGGAAAGATGCTCGGAAGTTTTGGCAGCCAGATCGGCCCCCCAAAACGCAACCGGTATCGGTAGGAATGTTCCATGGGCTTCCCAGCCGACCGTGCCGGGGGAGCTCGGAAGAAATTTTTCAGCCCGAACCCAGTGGAATTTTGGTTGGATGCTTGGTGGAAAGATGCTCGGAAGTTTTGGCAGCCAGATCGGGTCCCAAAACGCAACCAATATTGGCAGGAATGTTACATGGGCTTCCCAGCCGACCGTGCCGGGGGAGCTCGGAAGAAATTTTTCAGCCCGAACTCCGTGGAATTTTGGTTGGATGCTTGGTGCCTACCTTGCCTGCAAGATGCCGTGGAGAACGGCACGTTGAAGCTAATGTTTGTCTACCCTTTGTCTGCTTTGCCTACAAAACTGCATGGAGAACACTGTGCTCAAGCTTATGATTGCTTCCCCTTTGTGCTCCTTTGTGAATTTGGACTTTCGCCTTTGACATGTGCAACGCCAGTTTGATCCTTGGTGGCTGCTTTGCCTACAAACTTGCATCGACAACACTGTACTCAAGCTTATGAATGTTTGCCCTTTGTGCCTTGTGATGCTTTGTGCCTGCTTTTGTGGTTTTCTTTTTGCATGTGTGTCGCTTTCTCACCTAGGCCCCTTTGAGTAGACTCACTAATGTATTCCCTTTTTGTGCTCAGAACACTAATGTATGCGGAACAGGACAGGAGAGTTTGGGCTATTCTCCCGACCTAGCATTGAATTTACTTGTCTAGCTAGGGATTTATGCTGGCTATGCAGCTAGGACCGTTTGACCAACCATCCCATTGGGGACAGTTGTGGAGTCAAGGCTTTTCCCTCTCATTTTTGGCTAAAGACGGAGAGTATCCGGCCTGTCTGGGACGCGTTTGCCTAGATGACAGCGGGTGTGAGCACGCGAGACTTTATCGGTGTTAGCCTATGGGTGAAATTGTGTGTCCACTCACGTGTCTTTGTGTTATCAGGCACCGGGGCGTTTCCTGTGTGTGGTTTTTAGGAAAGTATGGACCATGCACTGCGCTTGTGCGAGTAGTACACGGTGGTTTGACATGTGGTAGGTGTTTATTGGCCGGCGGGAGTAGAGCAGTGCAGTTGGTGGATTTGCTCCAATCACAACACACAGTACTCTCCACACCAGGCCTTGTAATTTGGCGGGCGAGAGAGTCATTCTGGAAAATTCGATGGTTGGCGAAGGAAGGGGCCTCAGTATCTGTGGATACATTTTTGGCGGTATGGGTGGAAGTACTGGCCCATTGGGTGGGGGAGTGGGTGGCAGGTCCGCGCCACAAAGAGGTGTGGGTGGAGGTCCTGACTGCCCTGCGGGCACTGATGGACAGACGGAAGGCCGCAAGCACACAGCAGGGCCCCCAGCACCCCGCCCCCCCCAACAGTGACTCAAATCAGAGTGACCCCCCTGTGGCATGGGTCAAACAAAAGCGCGAAACTGTACGTGCGAGGTTGGTAAGTGGTGTTTCACAACATATCACGGACTTGGTGTGCGACAGTGTCTTGCTAATTTACTCGGATGGTTCCTCTAAGCGAACTCATGTTCATATGGCACCTTAGGTGGGGCGTATTGGTGTTTTTGTGCCGGCAACGGAACACTGCCGATAGGTTCGGCTGTTAGCACCTTTGCATGAGGATGAAAGGCAGACCAATAATGTGGTAGAACCAACTGCTGCCATCACCGGTCTGCGGTTATGCTGAATGTATACTTGTCTGAGTGTCCGTTTGCCCAATGTCTACCCCACCATGAGTTGTGAGCTCCGCGAAGCTGTAGTGCTGGCACCGCAACTGCCGGAAATACTGATTCCTCCTTTGAACTATGAGAGCACCATATCTTTATTCGGTGGCGGGGAGTGATGTACCGAATGTGCGTCATGAGCGGGAGTCTGGGATGAGGCAAGGTGACCCACCGTCACCTGCCATATTCTCGCATGTCTCCTCCTTGCTTGTATACCCTCTAATGTCGGTGGTGCTAGGGGTAGTGGTAATGATGTACACCCAATGCCTTGATTATCTTTTCCGCCTTTGAATACAAGGCGGGCTCGGTGCGTTCGGCGAGTTTTCTGGGCTTCGGCTGAATTTCAAGAAAATAGCAGCCATTGTCGATTTGGACCTAGGTAGCCTACTAATTGGGGTCTAACGGTGGACCAAGCGTTTGCAGCAGCTTTACACCGGTCCTTGCGAAGAGCCCACATTGCATCGTCCCTACCTCTCCAAATGGTAGAACGTTGGTTCCCGTTAAATTTGGGATTTGCCGGTAATAGGTTTGACGGCTGAGGCATACTTCCCGACAGACTCTGTCATTCAACAAATGAAAATGATCTACCAGGTTGCTTTCTGCTTGCATAGTTGGCGGCCGTATTTTCTTATCCTGTCAAAGCCACCATCTTTGGGAGGGTTTGGCTTGGCCCCATGGGATGTGTTTGTGTGGCATCAAGCAGCACACCCTTATGTTAACACATTCATGCAACCACTAGTGTTCACGACAACTGTCATGGATTCGTTCCGGCAATCGGCCAGCAAAGTGGGGTTTGACTTGGAGGAAAGGCTCCTACCTTAGACACAGCTAGGGATGGTAAGGACTAGCCAGCTATCCTTTTGCTTGGTCCGCAAAAAGCGTTCTCAATGGTGCGCCGCAGGGTGCCTCCGGTAAAACCACTGGGGGGGGGGGGGGTACAAGAGGTTCCCATGTGGCATTCAATTTTCTTCCGTAATGACCACGGCCATACCTACTGGTGTACACGTCTCATTAGGCACGGGGTTATAACTAGGGACAATTAATGTATGCGGAACAGGACAGGAGAGTTTGGGCTATTCTCCCGACCTAGCATTCAATTTACTTGTTTGGCTAGGGATTTATGCTAGCTATGCAGCTAGGACCGTTTGACCAACCATCCCATTGGGGACAGTTGTAGAGTCACACATGTACCACCGGTGCCCAGCACAGAACATTGAAAGAGAGATCAATATTGTCCGGTTACCGGTGGCAATTTTAGGAAATCTGTACCAACGTGCATGCGATATGCTTCGGTCCGTCGCTTGGAAGTTTTCGAAAACCCTTGGAAAGATGCTCGGAAGTTTTGGCAGCCAGATCGGCCCCCCAAAACGCAACCGATATCGGTAGGAATGTTCCATGGGCTTCCCAGCCGACCGTGCCGGGGGAGCCCGGAAGAAATTTTTCAGCCCGAACCCAGTGGAATTTTGGTTGGATGCTTGGTGGAAAGATGCTCGGAAGTTTTGGCAGCCAGATCGGGTCCCAAAACGCAACCAATATTGGCAGGAATGTTCCATGGGCTTCCCAGCCGACCGTGCCGGGGGAGCTCGGAAGAAATTTTTCAGCCCGAACTCCGTGGAATTTTGGTTGGATGCTTGGTGCCTACCTTGCCTGCAAGATGCCATGGAGAACGGCACGTTGAAGCTAATGTTTGTCTACCCTTTGTCTGCTTTGCCTACAAAACTGCATGGAGAACACTGTGCTCAAGCTTATGATTGCTTCCCCTTTGTGCTCCTTTGTGAATTTGGACTTTCGCTTTTGACATGTGCAACGCCAGTTTGATCCTTGGTGGCTGCTTTGCCTACAAACTTGCATCGACAACACTGTACTCAAGCTTATGAATGTTTGCCCTTTGTGCCTTGTGATGCTTTGTGCCTGCTTTTGTGGTTTTCTTTTTGCATGTGTGTCGCTTTCTCACCTAGGCCCCTTTGAGTAGACTCACTAATGTATTCCCTTTTTGTGCTCAGAACACTTTTTGTCACCTGCAACAGACATGTCTGGTAGTCAAGGCAGTGCCGCTAGTGCCTCGTCTTCGTCCGCTCAGCCCCCCCAGCCCGTTCAGCAGCTCCCGGAACCAGATTTGGAGCTTGAGGGCGAGCTCATTGACGCGGACACAGCCAATACCGAAGGTCCCGAACCGGGCGATACACAATCGCGCCTCCAACACGCCCTAGCAGCACTGTGCCTGCGGCATAAGCCGTCAGAGACCATTGAACCCAGAATGCTAAGGGTTTTTTTGGACAGGGTCGTCCCTGATGCATACCGCATCTAGCCCAAGGATACCTTGCTGGCTATGCTTATGCATAAGCATTTTTCAATCCCTGTCTTGACGACACGGGAGGCTGTGGGCAAGACAAGCCCCAGCAAACATGAGACCTCGTATGGTGTACAATACAGAAACCTCTGCATTGTTGGTCCGGATCCGAAATACAACACGGACCGGACCTTTGCAGAGGAATCTGAAGAGAGGCTGCGTGTACATTACATGTACTTGAAATCAATACTGTCCACACACCCGGACAGTACCATTCGCGAGTTAAAGTGGACCCAGAGCGATGTAGTTACTTGGTTCAAAGAGGCCAAGATCAAGAAGCGGTCCAAAAAAGTAGTTTCCTGCAACGTGCAGTTCCCCCTTCTCTCATTTATTCATGTTCCGTTCGAGGTTTTGAGGGTTATCATAAACGATGCCTTCTGCGAGTCCCCACATGCAACCATTCACAGCGCCCTCAGAGCCACCATCACAGGTGCACATGTGGTAGAGGTTTTCGGGGAAAAGGACGGCTGGCAGGTGTGGGACCAAGCCCCCTCAGGCACGTGGGAAAAGGTGGTTACCCCCCCCCCGACGGTGAGGTTTTCAGAAAAGACCTTGAAACCTACCAAAACAGTGGCGCAGAGTGAGGGGGCGGATAGTCGAGCACACTTTGGACCCTTGGATCTCGAAGCTGGTCGAAGCAATCCTGGCAAATGAAGGTTCTGGTGAAAGGTACTGGATTGGGCTTGGCATTGATGGAAGAGTATTGCATTTTCGAAGGGTCGGACCACAGAAGACAGTTGGGATGTGGGCATTGCTCAAAGACTATTGAATTTTCGAAGGGTCGGACCACACAAGGTAGTTGGTATTTCAACTCCAAATTGTCTGATTGTCAGGTTTCTGTTAATGTCAGACAAGCGCGAATCTGGAGAAGAAGGGGGCAAGAAGCGGGAAAGAGAAGCAGTAGCGGAAGGACCGGGCAAGAGGGTCAGGCTCAAGAGAGAGCCCAAGGAGGAGCCGAAGGAGGCCAAGGACCCCAAGGTCAAGGTCGAGGACGAAGAGATAGCCTCCTCCTCTGCCCTATCCGCCCCTGTTCCTGCCCCTGCTCCGGCCCCTGCTGCACCCCCCCCGGTTCCACCTGCACCACCCGCCCCTATCCCAGCCTTCCCTATGGACGTCTTCGCCCAGGACATGTACGACGTTCGGGCGAGATGTGCGGAGGGAAACATGTCGGTGCTAGACCTCGGTGGTAGCCCACACGGTGTCATCGGCCTCCACTTGGGTGTCAGTCGAGCCCTTTGGAGGGACATCCCAGCCCCTCAGCGGCAGGCAGTTGTCAGGGCCGCTTCCCGTGCGGCCCTGGCCACCCTCCTACAGCAGTGGGCGCAATATCCCCGGGCCCCGTCACCCCCTCCACCCCCTCCGCCTGTGTTGTAGTGTGCCCCCACCACTCCACGGGCCCAACGGTGTTTTTCAACACCACCATGAATTGCCATGAATGGTACCATGAACTGCCCATCTTGTGCTTGTTGTGCCTGCGGCAGGGGGCGGATAGTCGAGCACACTTTGGACCCTTAGATCTCGAAACTGGTTGGAGCAATCCTGGCAAAGAAAGGTTCTGGTGAAAGGTACTGGCCCAAACCCTTGAGTGCTCCCCCGCCCCCCCCGCCCCCCCGCCCTCCCGCCAAGTAGGCGTCTGGCACCCGTGACCCTCTCTTTTCAGCTCGCCATGTCGTCTAGCCCCCTTAGCGTGGCCTCTTCTGTCCCCTCCAGCCCTTCCTTCCGGGACGGCTGGGGAGATTTGCCGGAGCTCCTGCGGTTCAGAGACCAACCCGCGTCGCCACCGTGGGACTCTGACGCTGAGAAGTGTCTCAGCGAACTGGCCTCGCCCCAACCTCCATTGCCCACACCGCCCCCCTCTCCCCCTCCACCCAGCCGCGCACCAACCTCTCCAAGTCCTCTGCCCAGACCCTACTCAACCCCATACCAGGTCGCCCTCGAAGCCCTGGAGGAGGCCCTGATGTGCACTGCCGTGCCACCGCCATCCCCCCCACGACCCCCCAAGTACGTACCCAAAGACCCCCCCACCCCCTCCAAACCCACTGTTCACGGGCCCTACAGTGCCAAAACACTGCAGCTCATCCGGACAACCACGGGGGTGGGGTACAGTATTTTGTTGATGGGGTGCTGAACCGCCGAGCGATGTATCGGTTTGCGGTTCAGCAGCCCAAGAAAAACCCCCTGCGGGTGTGGCAGGAGGGAATGCGAATTAGTCGTTCGCATTTCCTCAACAGGGACGAGGAGCATGCAGCAGTGGTGCTTGAAGTAATGTGTGCTACCCCAAAACACCCTCCTATCCCCAAGCCGCCCCCTCAACCCGTTCCTCGCCGGCCACCGCCCCCTCGAGCCAGTGATCAGGTGACATTGACCCAATATAGCAGGCACCGCCGTTCCTCACTACTCCCAATGGCTCCCGCCCCAAAGCGGCCGTGCCCCACCCCGCAGTTTGGCTCGTTGCTCGGGCGGCGAGCCTCTCAGTCCGCCCCCCCACCGCAGAGGCCCCAGTTTGGGTCATTGCTCCCTGCGCAAGCCCCCCCGCAGCGACCCCAGACTTCGGCGAGACGTTCCAACTTCCAGCTCTTCGGCAACGCCTGAGGAAGTGGACCTTTACGGTGTTTTTCAACACCACCAGCCAGTCGGCCATGAACTGCCCAGCTTGTGCTTGTTGTGCCTGTGGCAGGGGGCGGATAGTCGAGCACACTTTGGACCCTTAGATCTCGAAACTGGTTGGAGCAATCCTGGCAAATGAAGGTTCTGGTGAAAGGTACTGGTTGGGGCTTTCCATACATGGTTTTCTTGAAACCAACCAAAACAGTGGCGCAGAGTGAGGGGGCGGATAGTCGAGCACACTTTGGACCCTTGGATCTCGAAACTGGTTGGAGCAATCCTGGCAAAAGAAGGTTCTGGTGAAAGGTACTAGTTGGGGCTTTCCATACATGGTTTCCTTGAAACCAACGAAAACAGTGGCGCAGAGGGAGGGGGCGGATAGTCGAGCACACTTTGGACCCTTGCATCTCGATACTGGTTGGAGCAATCGTGGCAAAAGAAGGTTCTGGTGAAAGGTACTGGTTGGGGGTTTCCATACATGGTTTCCTTGAAACCAACCAAAACAGTGGCGCAGAGTGAGGGGGCGGATAGTCGAGCACACTTTGGACCCTTGGATCTCGAAACTGGTTGGAGCAATCCTGGCAAAAGAAGGTTCTGGTGAAAGGTACTGGTTGGGGCTTTCCATACATGGTTTCCTTGAAACCAACCAAAACAGTGGCGCAGAGTGAGGGGGCGGATAGTCGAGCACACTTTGGACCCTTGGATCTCGAAACTGGTTGGAGCAATCCTGGCAAATGAAGGTTCTGGTGAAAGGTACTGGTTGGGGCTTTCCATACATGGTTTCCTTGAAACCAACCAAAACAGTGGCGCAGAGTGAGGGGGCGGATAGTCGAGCACACTTTGGACCCTTGGATCTCGAAATTGGTTGGAGCAATCCTGGCAAAAGAAGGTTCTGGTGAAAGGTACTGGTTGGGGCTTTCCATACATGGTTTCCTTGAAACCAACCAAAACAGTGGCGCAGAGGGAGGGGGCGGATAGTCGAGCACACTTTGGACCCTTGGATCTCGAAACTGGTTGGAGCAATCCTGGCAAAAAAAGGTTCTGGTGAAAGGTACTGGTTGGGGCTTTCCATACATGGTTCCTTTGAAACCATCCAAAACAGTGGCCTACTGCAATCTTCTGTTTCCCAGGCACCATGTTTCACCATGAATTTGTTGTGAACAACCATGCTATATGGGTGAAGGGGGAGATCTCCAAGCTGGAGGCATTTGCCAGCATATGCCCTATTCCAGCTGATCAATTCATGGTGTCAGCCTTTGCCATGAACTTCCCCACGGCCACCCCCTTGCAGGCCAAGGACCTAGACCAGCTACAGCGCCCCCCAAGTGGCACCTTCACGGTTGTGCGTAGGTCCCTTGGCCCTTTGCCTACCACACAGGCCACATCAGTCACCCAAGCACCAGAGTGCCAGGCTGCTGCACTTCGCCTTCGCCATGAGCATGTGGTGCCAGCCGCTGTCTTGCGCACCTTAGACCATCTCCAACCAGGGGTTGGTTGGTCAATGGTTGCTTTAAGGCAACAGGAGGACCTGCATCTTCCTGCAGTGGACTACTCCCTGGACAACAGGAAGTTGTTACCACAGCTGTGCCACCTACTTCTACAGAAGTGTGGCTCATTGGTTGCCCAAGGCCGGCAGAAAACCCCCACCACCCCATGCCACCCTGACCTTAGGCCTCTACGCCGACGGTTACCAGCCCCGGGGCCGTCCAAATTTTAACACAAAAATCAGTATAATTGATTTCCAGGGACACTGGTTCCCAATGTCTGGCAATGTGCCTAGGTGCACAGACATGTTGACCTGGCAAGAGCTTCCCAAGGTCAGTGATTGCCAGTGGCTACCCAAACGTGCAGAGGCCTTACAAGCCCTGCCTTCTTGTAAATTTAAGCAACGTATGAAGTATGCTGGTGCAGTGTACAACACCACCCTGCAGATAAGGCTCGGGGCAATCACTGCCGATCACCACCATTTGTGGTCTGAGTGCCGGCAAAAGGGCTGTGTGGCGTGTCCCTTGGTGAATAAGGATGGGGCGGGAGAACTCTTTTTGCACAAAGGGGGATGTCTCAATGGTGTGCGTGGGTCCCATAAGTTTCAGGGGGTTTCTAACCTGGAAGAGGTATATATTGTGCAACCTGTATTGCACAACACCAAAGGAGCAGCCTCCAGGATCCTGGGTGTCATAGGTCGAACACTACCAGCGCCCTACAACCATGAGCTACTCCAGGTCATAGCACATGTGGCAAGGAGGTATGATCCTGGATCTTTGCCACCTGATAGCAGGCAGCACATGCGTCACGTACGAGGTAGATTCCAGGCAGGCATTAGCCTCACAGGTCGCGAGGCCCGCACAGTCATGGGCAGACTAGCAGGGGGTATGGTGCTCCCCCTGCCTTTCCATTCCTTGGTGGTGGCATTTTGCCACATGGTGCATCTATGCTATGGTTGTAATAACCTGGCAACTGTCACATGGCAAGCTATGGGGATGTTGTACACATATATTGTGCACATCATCCCCGAGTTTGCTGAAGAAGGTTGCACTGCAACCTTATATATGCATGGGTGGTCCCACACATGGTTTAATCCACGGACACCCATGCTGTATTCCGATGAGGCCGGCGAGCGGGATCTGAGGGTGGCCAAGAGATATGCCCCCGTCACTAGTACCAGGCAAGATGCCAGTATTAGTGAAAGTTTGAAGCATGAGCTGTATCAGAAGTTCGTGCAGAAAAAAAAGAAGATCCCCTGTGCCAAAATTTGGGCGCCCGTGCAACGAAACGTTGTTCTGGAGGCGTGCATGGTTGCTGCCAATGCCGTGTGGCATGTGGTCTTCCAACGCCTCTTAGAGCATTTGGTGCATTTCCAGGATGGAGGTGGTTGCTCCCTATATATGCACCCAGACACCCGTTCGGTGAAATGCGCCTTTCCACGTGCAAATCCCGAGAGTGATGTGGTATGTGTGTGTGGGACCTGTGGCTCAAAGCGTGGTGTCCGTCAATGGGTACCACTGGACAGGGAAGCTGTCTGCAAGTGGCCCAAACTGGGTTTGAAGAGCCGTGCCACATTTAAGTCCTGTGCTGCACGCCGTAAGGCGCTGAAGGACAAGGGAAAGGGTAAGGGACGTGTGGGGCCCATCCCTCAAAGCCGAGTTTCTAACCCTGCGACAGTTGATATTGTACCCCCTTCGGAGGGCGAGGACAGTGCTGCTTCATTTCAAGGTCCTACGGGTTTGAACGAGCAGCAGCGTGTTCAACCCATGAGACGTACGAAGTTGGCGCGTGTACCCATTGTTGATAGCGACATTGAGCAGCAACTTGTGTGCCCTCGTGGCAGTGGCAGTAGCAGCAGTAACAGTAGCAACAGCAGCAGCAGCAGCAGCAGCAGCAGCAGCAGCAGCAGTGATAGTGGGAGCAGTAGCAGTCCCGAGGATAATGATTCGGATGATGATGCTGTGCACCTATCTGGTGCCTCCACAGTAAGTGCCTCAGATTCTTCCTCATCATCCAGTGACAACCCTGAACCCCAACCTCAACCCAAGAAGTATCGCCGTGTGGTGGTGGATGTGGATGCCATGTCAAGCGATGGCTGTCCTGTGCAGATGCTCAGCGAAGGAGATTACAGCATTCACAGTTCAAGCTGAAATGAACAGGCAAGGCACTGAGCATTCACATTTCAAGCGTAAGTGAACGGTCATGCTTGTCTTTTTGTGTGTTTCTTTGCTGAGGTGTGGGATTTGGGAACCAAGAACGGTGTAGGTCATTGTACAAAAAACCGATGGAAAAACGCCTCGAAGTTTTTGAAATCCCTCGGAAAGATGCTCGGAAGTTTTGGCAGCCCGATCGGGTCCCAAAACGCAACCGATATCGGTAGGAATGCTCCATGGGCTTCCCAGCCGACTGTGCCGGGGGAGCTCGGAAGAAATTTTGGCTGGGACTTCCGAGATCAACCCTGCAATATGAGTCCCATTTGCTGAGCATGAATGCTGAGCATCCCCAAATATCCTGAGCAATATGCTCAGCATTTTCCTACCATTTTTTACCTTCTATGCTGTGCGTCCCAGCACCATGTGAAGGCTTTTCCCTCTCATTTTTGGCTAAAGACGGAGAGTATCCGGCCTGTCTGGGACGCGTTTGCCTAGATGACAGCGGGTGTGAGCACGCGAGACTTTATCGGTGTTAGCCTATGGGTGAAGTTGTGTGTCCACTCACGTGTCTTTGTGTTATCAGGCACCGGGGCGTTTCCTGTGTGTGGTTTTTAGGAAAGTATGGACCATGCACTGCGCTTGTGCGAGTAGTACACGGTGGTTTGACATGTGGTAGGTGTTTATTGGCCGGCGGGAGTAGAGCAGTGCAGTTGGTGGATTTGCTCCAATCACAACACACAGTACTCTCCACACCAGGCCTTGTAATTTGGCCGGCGAGAGAGTCATTCTGGAAAATTCGATGGTTGGCGAAGGAAGGGGCCTCAGTATCTCTGGATACATTTTTGGCGGTATGGGTGGAAGTACTGGCCCATTGGGTGGGGGAGTGGGTGGCAGGTCCGCGCCACAAAGAGGTGTGGGTGGAGGTCCTGACTGCCCTGCGGGCACTGATGGAAAGACGGAAGGCCGCAAGCACACAGCAGGGCCCCCAGCACCCCGCCCCCCCACAAACAGTGACTCAAATCAGAGTGACCCCCTTGTGGCGTGGGTCAAACAAAAGCGTAAAACTGTATGTGCGAGGTTGGTAAGTGGTGTTTCACAACATATCACGGACTTGGTGTGCGACAGTGTCTTGCTAATTTACTCGGATGGTTCCTCTAAGCGAACTCATGTTCATATGGCACCTCAGGTGGGGCGTATTGGTGTTTTTGTGCCGGCAACGGAACACTGCCGATGGGTTCGGCTGTTAGCACCTGTGCATGAGGATGAAAGGCAGACCAATAATGTGGTAGAACCGACTGCTGCCATCACCGGTCTGCGGTTATGCTGAATGTATACTTGTCTGTGTTGTAGCTGACGCAAATTATGTGTGTTTAGGAGCAACAGGTGAAGCTCTCAAATGGAGGTCACAGGGATGGATGGGAAGCAGGGCCCTTTGGCGAATGTGTGCTTGTGGGTTGAATTGTCGCAGCTAATGGAGGAAATTGGCGACTAGGCCTAGTGGCCTTGGGCACCATCGCATGTAGGGCTAGAGGGAAATGAAATCGCTAATGTACCGGCAGTACAGGGTATTTGCCCCAACTCCCTATGGCGTATGGTGCGTGCAAGGTGTTACGGGTACCGAGAGAGGGTGTTGTGGAGGGTCCCGGGTGAGTTCCACACAGTTAGAGACATCTCCTAAGAGCAGTAGTGATGTGGTTTTGGTCGGGTTAGTAGATTTTGAGGTGGAGTTGCCGCGGGCAGCCGTGGATGGCACCGACAGCACGTCAACCCATTCATTAGGGTCGTCGGATTGCAGGGGTCAGCGTAGGACCATAGCCTGTACTCGGAGCTCATACCAGTACCTTTTGCCATGGTCGGAAGGGGTCACCAGCAGCGCCAAGCCGTGAAAGTGGAGTGGAAGAGCACACGGGGGGGAGACCTGCAGCGGGCCGTGTCATAGAAGATATCCGGCGATGGCACGCGGCCCAGGTGGTGCGGTGTCCACTGGTCTATGTTTTAGAGTCTAGATTGCAAGCCAACGTGGTTGGCCGGTTTGGGGAGCCGCTCCACTTGCAGCACCGGGAACAATTTTCGTTGTTGTCACACCTGTGCTGGTTTGTCAAGGCACAGACACCAGAGAACGCGGTGGTCATGTGGTTGCACAAGCCAACTGTGGAGCACCCATATGAGTGGCGGGTGCGCGTCCGAGTGTGGTTGGCAGGGGACTACAGGGACGGAAGTTTCCACCCTGTGTGGGTCATGGGAATGCCCTTGTTAATGGTGCGGGTGCGACTGTTGTTATTTGGCAACGAGGCGGCTGTGGGTGAGGTGGCATGAGTGCAGTATGTGTTTGTGTTGAGCGAGCCACGGACACGTTGCACGGCAACTGAGTGATGGTCTCATCGAGTGTTTTGCTGGCAAGTGATGGCCTTGTGCGGCGGCTTTTCTTTTTTGATTGGTGTTGGTGTGTGCGGCCTGGGAGTGGGTCGCGTGCCCCAGCGTTCAGGTGGCTGACTCAACCGTCACTTTTGTCGGGTTTTGTGAATGATGAGGTGTAACATTGCATCCCTCAGTGCAAGGTTTATGTTTAACCAGTGGCTATGGGAGGGGGTTGAGCTGACCCAGACAGCCCATGCAACATTCGATAGTCATAGTGTACAGCAAACTCATGGCAACATTCGGTACTGATCTGGTTTGCGCTGCAGTGCAGCAAGTCGAAACAATGTACTGAGATTCATAGCTATGACCATATGCCTGTGTCACGGGGGTTATATGCGAGCTCAGTATCCGTTGCTCGTGGCCAAAGGGCTGCAGCCCACACTTGTTTGCATACAAGATGCATTTGGTGTCATTGCTCTCATCCAAACTGATGCATTGATACCAGATCGGTGACTAATCCATTGAATCGAATTAATAGTACACATCAAATCCGTCACATTTCTTTGTTTTGTCATAGCAAAATTCTATTGTCTCAAATGGAATTGGATAGCATATCCCGCTGTTCAGATTTGCAGTCAACCGATTGCAAAATCCCAAATCTTTTTGCGCAATTTGGGGCATTTCCTGCTTTTTGTGCGTCCCCAGTGGCGGCGGTAGCCAGGTATTGTCGCTTTGTTGCCGGCAGTCAGTCTGTTTGCCACGTCCGTTCATCTTTCTGAGCAATTGGTCATCATCGAGACTGTTTGTGAGCTTGGTTTGAGTGGAAAAAAGGCCGGGCCATGGCCAACCTTCGGCCGGCAGCTGGTGGGGGGGGGGGGGGTGAGGTGAGGTGAGGTGAGGTGAGGCTCTCCCGGCTCAGAGGCCCATGAAGGCCCGGGATCGGCTCTGCCATCAATGAAGTAGGGGGGGGGGGGCGGTAGTCCGCGTCCAACCCTGAGCCCCCCCCCCTTTTTTTTCCCTGGTTCATAGACCCCAATACGGCAGTGCTTATGTCGCCATGTCAGTGCTCCCCACTTTGGCAACCCTGACACAGCATGGGAGAGGAAGGCCCCCTTCATCCCCCCTGCTTTGGGAACCTTGACACAGCAGAGGACACGGAGCGACTTGCTGGGAGATGTACATCCAATGAGCCTGGGTTCTGGCCATTTTCTGGCTGTAATGTACAGGTCCAGGGGTCTAGGGTCGGAGCGGGGAGATGGTTGGCACTCCACAAGCACATGCGCACACGCTTCATCCCCCAGACAGGCCAGTTGTTTCTGCATTCTTTTGTTCAGCTTTCATTGTTCAGTGCTCCATGCAGCGCAAGCAATCACATGTCAGCGCTTTGTTCTCATGGCGCCGTCTCTTCGACCTTCAGCACCCCCACACAGACTCTGCTTTGCAGATTCCGCTGCCTAATGCCCCACACTCCACCCCCAACCAGCAGGACACAGCCCCGCCTCCAGGTGCATGGCGCACGTCCTCGCTGGGCAATTCGTCATTTGGAACGGCTTCCATTGCGTCTGTAACCGACATTGCGCACTCCTTCAACGAGCCTCTGCATGGCGCAGCGTGCCACGATGTCAGTCAACAAGTACGAACCCCTCCACAAGCCATTGCCCCCTCAGAAGCCGTTGACCCTCCAGCACAAGCCACTGCTGCACAACTCCCCGGTTGTCTTGCCGAGGGCGGGGGCCCGGTTGAAGGTGGCTTCAACGATCCACACACCGGGCCAATGGGTTTGGAGCAGCCTCCGCTCCTCGCTGCCGAAAATCTCGACACCCCTGATTCACCGCTGGAGCACGGTGGCCCGAGGTGGGAGCTGCACCCAAGTGGCAAGTGCAAGCACAAGCAGAATTGGAAGCATCTGCGTGCCAAGCAGGGGTACACGTACTACACATGCACCTTCTGTGGCGTCAGGTGGCGGCAAATCAGGCCGAAGAGGTCCGGGCGGGGGCGGGACCCGGCGGGTGGTGGCTCATCGACCTCCACTGAGACCTGATCCAATCTGCCCGGATCCTGCCTTCTGCGGGTCCCTGCCTTCTCCACTGAACAGTGCAGTGCTCGACACGCTGCACTGCCTCTTCCCAGCACACCTGTGCCACCGCCCCCCCCCAAAGTGGGCCAGTGCATTCACTACGCAACAGCCACTGTGTGTGTCCTTTTGTGGCACACAAGAACATTGCCTCTGTCAGAGCAACAGTCGGTGTCAAATTTGGAAACCCCACGTTTCCCCCAGAAACGCCAGTTTGGCCCCACTGCCCCTCTTGTTCACAGTTGCAGTTCAATTCACTTCCCACCCACCCATCCCCGAGCCGCTCGCACTCATGATGTTCTACTTACAATGCAGTTGCACACCGGGGCCGCGGGCTCCCTCTCGGTGCGTTTTCCTGGTGTGTCCAGACGCGTGTCCATGCCTGCCGTACCCCTACCGCCGCGCGGCTGTCGCTACCCCCCCTCCCCCCCATGTGTCCAACGAACATTTCCGTTCGGACCGTTTTTTTGGGGGGGGACCTATTTAATTAGGTACTTAATTTGGTACCAGGCTTCAGAACCGCTGTTTCGGGCTACAGGTTTGGGGAAATGAGGGGCTGTTGCGATGTATCTTGCAGCAATGGTGGGCACATTTGTAAAGCACGATGTGAGGGAATGATGTCCCTCGACTACAGGACCTGTGACAAGCCTGGATTTAATGGCACTTTCAAACGGGAGTTGGAGGGGGAGTACACAATGTGGGCAGAAGAAAACATCATGGGGCGGAACGTGTGGAACGAAACTGTGGAACGCCCGCAAGTCAAACCCAGGTTTCCAACGAACATTTCCGTTCGGACCGTTTTTTTGGGGGGGGACCTATTTAATTAGGTACTTAATTTGGTACCAGGCTTCAGAACCGCTGTTTCGGGCTACAGGTTTGGGGAAATGAGGGGCTGTTGCGATGTATCTTGCAGCAATGGTGGGCACATTTGTAAAGCACGATGTGAGGGAATGATGTCCCTCGACTACAGGACCTGTGACAAGCCTGGATTTAATGGCACTTTCAAACGGGAGTTGGAGGGGGAGTACACAATGTGGGCAGAAGAAAACATCATGGGGCGGAACGTGTGGAACGAAACTGTGGAACGCCCGCAAGTCAAACCCAGGTTTCCCCCAGAAAGCCCAGTTTGGCCCCACTGCCCCTCTTGTTCACAGTTGCAGTTTAATTTTTCTTCCCACCCACCCATCCCCGAGCCGCTCGCACTCATGATGTTCTACTTACAATGCAGTTGCACACCGGGGCCGCGCGCTCCCCCTGCCGTACCGCGTGTCCATGCCACCCATCCCCGAGTCGTTGTCGCGCGCTCCCGCCCGTCAGAAGGATGTTCGACTTTTACTGTGCCTGGTCAGGAGGGCAGAAGGGCTTGGGCAACCAGCCAAACCGTGGAATTTGGCGGGTCTTTTTGCCTGTTGCCCATGAATATCAAGCCTGTTCTACGTTTTGGGGTTGGGGTGGTATGCAAGTGCATTTGCGACCCAACAGCTACTGCTTGTCTTTAACTTTTGTGGTGCGCAAGAACAATGCCTTTGGAAGAGCAACCGTAGGTGTTGTTGTTGTCAAAATTGGAAACCTGGAAAGGCGGTTCCTTTTTTTCTCACGGCCCAGGAATATCAAGTTTTTTCTGTGGTTTGGCGGCGTAGCAAAGCTGCACAAGGACGTCGTACCCCTGCCGTGTGTCTGAGGCAGTGGGCAGACAGTTGGTTGAATACCCCGGCCCCTCGAGAATGCAAGAGAACACAGCGCTACTAAGCTGCCGTGGCCTAACAGGGACGTCACAACACGTTTCCCTGCTAGGGCTTGGAGGGAAGGAGTGCTCTGTTCGCGTGCACAGCGTGAGTGCGGGTTGTTCATGGAGAGGACGATCTTTCCCCGCCATTCTTGGCTGAGGCCACTTAGTGTTTGTGTGATCTGCGCCCTTTATAGCTGACGCCTGGAATGGCACCGGCCGCTTGGTGTTGCACTGGGTCCGGTCCGGTGGGTTCCCATCCAGTCCGGAGCGGGTGGGCAGCACGAACGCTCTGATGGCGACACGGAGTGTGCCCCGTGGGCACAACAACAACGGCGGATGCTACGAACCGACCAACCCTCTTTGTTATGTGCTGTGGAACGTCTGTTGCACAAATTCAAATCGAAGAATCCGGACACAATTTTCACGCCCCCTTTTTAAGGCCTGGGTACACATATATTTTCTGGCAATCGTGTGTTGGAACAAAGCGGTACCATGACAGTTCCAGGGGCCCAAGCCCCGACAATGTGCTTGTCTACCTTTGCGGTGCATCCTCTACACTGCATTCCGCCATCAGAGCAGCCCCGACCCCTCAATGAACCGCTTTTTTCTGCCCTCGACGCCTGTCTCATCCAATGCCATCCAGACGGAGTTGAAGGCTGCAGCCGCCGCTTCCGCCAAACGCAAGACGCCAAAGACGATGTCCGTTTCCAGGAAATGGACATAATCAAAACAATCATTTTAAGTTTTGGGACAGAATTGATTGTGATGTGATGCGTGAGGATGTACGTGACTCCAGACAGCCCCCCCCCCCCGTCCGAAGTCATGTCACAGCAAAGGCCCTCACATCCCACGTTCTGCCCGGGTGACACTGTCATCCCTCGCATCGGCCTTCCTTACCTCCCGCTCCCTTCATGCGACCTCCAAGGGCTCGTTCCTACGGTGGAAGAGCCACTAAGGTCCGCACTCCCCAAGGCGCCCTATGCTTGTGTATCTCGTCATGAGCTCCTCCACAACATGCCTCACGGCAATGGTTTTTGGATTGATTTCATTTCTAGGCCCTGGGTACATTCTGGGAAATTCAGCCACACTGGATCCTGTTCGGTTCTCATGGCCGGCGCCGGTATGCCCTGTACCCTACCCCCCTCCCCCTCTTCCACAGGTATTACCAAAAACAAATTCCAAAAATTTCCCCCTTCCCAAACAGTAACCCAGCACACACATCCACACACACACACACACACACACAGACACACTCACCGCCTCAGGCAAGAACTGATTGCGTTGAAAACACCCCCGTAGCGTGGCAATTGGCAATTGGCCCGAACACAAGCGCGGGCGAGGGTGCAACTGCGGGAGGGCGCCCGTAGCTAGCCCTTTGCCGGGCAAGAGCGACACAGAGCGTGCCATTGTTATGACTGCTGACCCGGAGACCCATGCAGACTTCTTCCATAATACGGGGTGCGTCTTGCGCACTGCGCGTGCGCCGCGCGCACGGTGTGCCCAAAGTTTTTGCAGGACCATCCCCAAGCCCCATAGCAGTGCCTAGTACTGGTAACAATGAGCACTGCTATGCATTTATATAAGTTGTTTGCATGCCTTGCCCCCATTTTAGTGCATTTATGTGTATTGTTGTGCAACCTTTTCGATACGTTTGTGGTATCTCTAGCTTACTACCCCAGCATTCCTTTGCGGAAATAGGCGATCATATTGCCTGTTTTTTTTAGATGGCCCGAACAAAATTTTTTTGTGTACCCATGGAGCTTTTCTCCCCCTTTAAATCTGCTCAGTCGGGCCCCGACCGGCCTGCTCGGTCTGCCTCCTTAGGTCTAGCCATAGTGGCTTGCCGATCTTGCAGCCATGAGTGCGGAGGATTTGCGGGCGCTGCTTCAGTACAGTAGCAGCATGCTACATGTCTGCTATGTGGGCTCCCCTAGAGGCCCTTTTGGTGGCGGAAATCAACCAAGTCCTAGACATGCTGCGTCCTGCCATCAAGAGCTTCTTGGGGCAAGCCCACATTGCATTCTTGACGAGATAGGCAACTAATGCCGTGCGGGATTACTTGGCTGCCTGTGGCGGGCCGGTTGCAAGGCCTTCCAACGGCCAGGCGCGCTCACCACACATCCCTTTCACACCTCCAGCCCCCAAGCGACGGAGACCCAGATCCGCCTGCCCCCCCCTCCCCACCGGCACCACCGCCGCAAGGCATGCTCATGTTGGAAGATGAACCAGCAGACGTCAACCGTGCAGTTGGAGCATGATTACTGGATTCTTTGGCACACACACACACATACACACACACAGCCTTGTTGTCTTGCAGAGAGGGAGGAAAGGCCGCACGGAGCGAAGTCGAAACAAGGCTGCAGTGCGAACAATGCTGTAGAGAGGTGATGTATGTTAGCGAACGCCATGGAGTCTGTTGGAAAGATTGGGCGTCACACACACACACACACACACTGGACTCATGGTTTCGCTGATGGATGTAGGAATATAGGAATGTTGAACCTCGCATTTTGAGCATTGATTGAACTACTTGGGCGTCCCACACACACACACACACACACACACACACACACACACACACAGCCGATTGCCCCTGGCCTCCTTGTCTAGGAATGGTTATGCGCATCCCTTGTAGCTGGGCGTCTTAAAGCGGCCCGCTGGTGGTTTGCTGCAGCGAAATAGGAAGCTGTGAGTTGACCCTCAAAGTCTGAGCAGTGATTGAAGAGTCTGGGGGTCACAGCCGCCTGCCCCGCAGTCATCATTTTATTTCTGATTCTACAGAAGCGTCCGGAAACAGGGCTGGTGAAGGTTGTACTTGGGGGCTGGCGGGGCCCTTGGAGCCCCCCGCCCCCCCCCCCCCCCCCGCCAAATAAAATTTTCGCAAGCCCAAGGTGCAAAGAGGTGCTTGCCCTTTCAGCACCGAATGCTGTCTCGTGCTCACCGCTGCACATGGAGCATTCTCATAAATAGTGCTGAGGACACACACACACACACACACACACAGTGACTGCCCCTGGCCTCCTTGTCCAGGAATGGTTGTATGCATGCAGCTGATGCCGGCCCCATCCGCGGGCGCTACCTGCACTCTTTGTTCCACACATGGACGCCCTCCCTGTTCCACCCGCAAGCAACTCAGGCGGGATGTGCAAACTTATGGTGGAAAGGGACATCATGTGCAGGGATACCTTGGCAGACAGCCGCTGTCCAGTCTATGTGAAGCACACTCGCTGCTGGCATGCGCACGTGACACGCTGATGCAAAGGGGGGTCAGGCACTGCTGGGCCAGGGGACACCACAAGGTGTGCACACCAGCACGCAGAGCAGCCCCCAAGCGCCCAGCACCGGTGGATATGCAACTCTCCAAAAGGCCCTGCAAAACGCAAAGCCCTGCACGCACATATGCGGGCCACGCGCGCTCACCACACATCCCTTTCACACCTCCAGCCCCCAAGCGACAGAGACCCAGATCTGCCTGCCCCCCGTCCCGAAAGGTTGTGGGATTGATCCCCGGATCGGGCATTTCTGGAGGCGGGCTTCGGCAGCCGTGCGTCAAGGGCATCCTTTCTGGGGAAATGGCCAAATTGAGTAGGCCGTGGAGGCCGCCTCGCTGCCGCGAGCACCACCAGCTGTGGCACCCCCAATACACACACAACATACCGGGCAACCTGGCGGCGACGGGCTCGCTGAACTAATACCGTGGAGCTGGCCCGGCAGAAGCCACGGAGCCACCACCCCACTTCCAGGGTGGTCCTGGGGCAGCGAGCCAGGGTCTGGCCTAAAAATGCATATCGCACTGGTCGAGGGGCAATACAGGGACGCACCCCTGGCCTGCACCGTGGGCCTGCTATAATGGGGAGTGACCCGACCCGAGGACGCCAGTGTGGCCATACAGGCTCAACCGGGAGACCTGGTAAAAATGGTGAAACCCCCTGGATTCTTTGGCACACACACACACACAGTGGGCAGGGGGGTAAGGCACTGTTGTGCCAGAGGCCACTGTGGGCACCCCTGCCACCCCTCCGCCGCGTCAGCACAGCTGCACGACAGGGCAGCAACGGTGAGAGCACGGACCCCTGAGGGGGGGGGGGGGGGGCGTCGACTAAATGGCGCAGGCCCAGCGGCAGCAGCTGCCTGAGGCCACACTCCCCTCCCCCTTCCTCCCGGCCAAACGGGCATGCACGCAGCCACAGAGCGAGGCACGGTATGGACGTGCAGGGACGGAGGTGACGTAAACCCCCAAACCCCAGAGGTTCTAACTCAGGCAAGGCCCCCAGCTGCGAGCAGGCGCCCAACAGGACAGCTGTACATCAGACTGTATGCTTTTGGAGTCGCCTCAGGCAACCACTGGGGCCCTGGACCCATACGGCCTCTATAATATTGCAGCCAGTCCCTCACCCATGACGCCCTCGCTTAACACGTCGCACAGCGTCCAGGACTTTAATCGGCCTTTGCCCTCTATGATATTGTTTTGCCCTTTGGCGCACACACACACACACACACACACACACACACACACACACACACACACACACACACACACACACACTGGGTTCATGGTTTCGCTGATGGATGTAGGAATATAGGAATGTTGAACCTCGCATTTTGAGCATTGATTGAACTACTTGGGCGTCCCACACACACACACACACACACACACAGGTACAGGCGGCGCACGTAGCGCAGGAGATCGAGACCTTGATTCGATCCGGCAACATTTCCATTGGCACAATTGAGGCATAAGCCCTGGCGGCAGCAACAGCCCCGGTCGTCCACAACCTCTCGGCCACAGGTCTTCTGAAGAAATGGGTGTTGAGGGCAACACTGTGGATGCAAAGCACGGCTTCCAAAGTGGTTTACCCCCCCCCCCTTTTGTGCAAGTGATTGAGCGGATTGAGTCGACCACAAGGGTCAGGATGTGCTGAGTATTTCAAAACCTGACGTCATGGCCCCTTGTGCAAGCACTGCCTTGCCCAAGCACGGGAGCCCGTCTGACCGTCATTTTCCTTGTTTTTTCTGGCAGTTTTCGTGGTCAGAAATGTGCTGTGATGCAGTTGTGCTCCGATTGCAGAGGAAAAAGGGGGCCGGATCATGCTCGTGGTGGTTCCTCTGGCTCATACCAACATTCTGCTTGCAACTGCAACCCGATGCTGTTTGTTTTAATGCGATTTTCAGCCACGGTTGATGTTGCCACATGCATACTTTTGGCACGGTGCGTCGCGTGCAAGCCCGGACTTGTACCGGACCCCGTCTGACTGTCTTTTTCCTGACTTTCAGCGTGCTTGCGCAAGGGGGGGTGGGGTACACACGGCTGAGTTGTACATACGCCTGCAGGAAACAATTCCATGTTGCAGCCGCAAATTCGCTGCACTTAATGACCTGCAGAATAACGATTGCCTGTTGCAGTCGTGGATTCGTTACACTTCGTTTTTGGGTTCTCGTTGAGGTAAAGCCCGCCAACGTATTCCCAAGTGCGTAAGCCTGACGCGGCGCGCGCAGCAGCATCCTCAGTCCAGCGAGTAGCTCGGTAGGGCGCTCCACTGGAAGGACAATTAACTTGTACTCACCTGGTACTGTTGTCAATTTCCAACGTTCAGGAGGCAACGTCGTGCCGGCCCATCTTCTGGGCCCCTCGGAGCGTGTCTCTCAGTAGAGCTAAAGAAAAAGACTGACACAGAAAATACAAGATCAAATATTTATCACATAAAACGATCCAAAAAATCCAAAGACAAGGGCAGCCACATAAGATACTGAAAAGCAACCAAGAAGACCAACACCAGAACACACAAAATATCAAATGTAAAGGTAGAGACAAAAAATGCATCCCAACAGGCAGTTTCCGCTTCTTCTTTGTGGTTCATGTGCCCTTGTGTTTGCACGTTTGGCTCTTGTCACGCATCCTTTGTGTTCCCTCTGCTGTGTATATTTGTGTTCCATATAAATTCTAACCGAGAATTGTCCACACCCCTTTTTCAAGGCTGGTGCATATATTTTTGGTACAGACACACTCTATCCCCCCCGCCCCCCCGGAGCTGAGGGCCCTGAGGCCCCGTGGGGGACAATTTGCACACTTTCCTGAAGGGAATAAGGTTGGGGTTGCCAACCAATCTCCCCCAAGCAACACGAGGGCCACTCTTATTGTCACCTCTCAAGCCCGTAGAGTGCCGGGTTCAAAGAGGGTCAGCCAGGGAGAGCCGCGACCCTAAGCGCATTCCCCAAGGTACAGTCAGCGCACGTACTGTATTCTATCGAGATCGTGATTTATCAACAAACGATGTTCCCCCCTTGGGCCGACACTGACAATCAGTCCGTGATGCATACTCTGTTATGGACGGCGTGCTCGTCGTCCTCAACCGGCGCATTTGCCATCTTGATGATTTTTTGTCATAGCCGCGGGTTTCATTGGTTGTTCCCTGAATTCTCCATTTTTGACGAAAATTGATTCACAAAATTGATTGATTGACAAAATTGACGAATATCGTCCTGGGTTGCCTCAGTGTGGCAGTAGCCCCTGCACTACCATGCACCAGAGTAGCCTACAGGCCAAGAGTTTTGTTTCCGCTCGGGGCACAGGAACACTTTCGTGGCATTACTGCGCCCTGCAGCACTGGTGTAGAGACCGGGCAGTCCCTTTCTGCTACTCAGCACAGGCCTGATGTTTCAAGAAAAAATGAAATCGAGACGGTCAGCCAGGGAGAGCCGCGACCCTAAGCGCATTCCCCAAGGTACAGGGCCACAGTCGGCGCAACTACTGTATTCAATCGAGACCCTGATTCAATGCAGCACCATTTCCAACGGCACATGTGCGCCATGAGTACTGGTGCCGCCAGTGCACCGGCACCAGCAGCACCACCACCAGCACCAGCACCAGCAGCAACAGCAACAGTAGTGCATACCCTCTCGGCCTCAGGTGATCTGAAGAAAAGGGCGTTCCATATCTCTCAGGGACGTCGGGTTTCATGCCAACTTCGTGGGTTTTCGCTGGTCACCGTCATTCTTGCCTTATTTGTGCCCACTGGGTGTTCCGGAAGTAGGGGTATGTGGGGTATATTCAGAAAGCTACGTTTGTGTGGAGTTGCCCTCAACACCCTCCGTATATCTCTCGAAGACATTCATGATATGCCAACTTTGTGGGTTTTGGCACTTTTCGGCATTTTCTACAACTTTGGCTTCCATGTGCAAACATGTCGTCACTTGGGGGGGGGGGGGGGGGTATGTGTATACTTTTTGAAATCTGCAAGAAAACGCCATTGCAGAAATGTATGGGTTGGGGGAAGGGGGGGTTGCCATTTTTCAGCGTAGCACAACACATTGGACGGTGCACACAAACATGGCACTCCACTGTTCAGCCATTTTTATTCTGAATCACTGCCATCGTCAGCATTCCCTTTTTCAGGCAGGGCTGGGACCCCATTAGGGCAGACATCCCCCGTGTTTGTGGACAGGGACTTATTTCTTCAATTTTTGCCAATCCTGCAACCTCCGTGCCTTCACTGGCACCCAACCGGCTGCAGATGAACTGGGTCAGGTGTGCTGCCAAACTCCAGCCATTTAACTTTTTCGTCTCGGATCAACACAGGTTTCTGCTGATGGTCTGTGTGGCTGCCTGATGACCTGGGGGGAGCCTTAAGCGCAGTGCGCGCGCAGTGCAACTATTTGGGCGTCTGGCCGTACTAGAGACCCATACTTTGTGATACTAGGGGCCCCTAGGGGCATCATGGTGACCCGTAGCGTAGGTTTTGACTTCTGATTTTGTCCCCCTTTGTTGGGGACCCCCGAGAATGCAAGGGTGGTGTAGCATTTCCGCCCTCTTTTGGCCCCCAACCTTCCGGTGCTATTGAGGAAACCGGGACAATCTTTGAATCCACGCTTTGTTGCGTGGTGCATCATGGTGACCCTTGGCCTAGGTTTTGACTTCTGATTTTGTTCCCCTTCTTTTGGGGACCCCCGAGAATGCAGGGGTGACGTAGCATTTCCGCCCTCTTTTGGGCATTTGCAGCAATTTTTGATTCGAAGACAGGTACGGTACCCTCCATATGGTCCATGGGAACACGTACCTGCACATGTATGGACCGCACCTACACAGGAGGACAATGATGATGAGGATGTTGTGGGTGATGATGGGGATGTTTGTGCCCTTTGTTGCACCAAGTTTGACCCTGAAAAGATGTCCATGTGTGACAAGTGTGAATTGCAATATTGTACGGATTGCATTGACACGCACACATGTGACAGTGTGACATTTGGGTCACCTAATTCTAAGGGCGTTTCCAAGGGGTGTGCTTGGGGGCTCTTCCGGGGGAACATAGTCTAAAAGTAGCGCGCAGTGCGCGCGCAGTGCAAAGATTCCCCCCTGTATGCGCCTGCCAGCCACTTGTACACGTTCCAAAAATCAGTGCGTTTCAGGATTCTCAGCAAAATCTCAAACGTGTCGTCAGTACAGCATGCAGACCCGGGGTGTTCCAAATAGCCCTTTTCAAGGAGCACGCGCGGCGCAAGTACTCCCCCTTACACACATCACAGACCCGGTCCACATGGGCGGTCTAGGGCTCGATCAAATGCACTGCACATACCGAAAGGCACTTGGATACATGTGTTGTGGCCTTTGTGGGCATACCCTGATGGTTGTACATCCCTTTCTTGGGAATTCGACGATGTTTATGTAGCACTTGCAGGCATAGCTGACTGCCGGCCTATGCTGCACCTCAAGAGGCCCCAGCCCCCCTGTGGCAAGGTTTTATTGCGTTTCTGGGCCACGTAAGTTTCAGCTTTGACGGATTTTGTGCACTGCCACAATTACGTATCCTCCTGACCACTTTTGCGAATACCAACAGAGGCTTTAATTGGGCCCGGAAAAAGTTGATATGGACAAATTTCGAAGCCCTCCCTCGTACCAAATATTTCCTTCAATTTTAAGGATTCTTTGTGCACAGCAACCATCCAGAGCCCACCAGGAAATAACAGCAACCATCCAGAGCCCACCCGGAATCCACAATGAACATCCACTAGGAAGCAGCAGCAAGGGGCCTCATACCAAATTTTTCCTTCATTTCTAAGGAGCAATACCAATTTTTTACCCCTTTAATTTTGGTCATCCGAAAAAAAAACCTCTTAAATTAAAGCCTCTCGTGGTATTTGATGTTGGGTTGCTTCGGCGTGGCAGTACCGAATGCACTACCATGCACCAGAGTATCCTGCAGGCACAGGCACAGTTCTCCCCAGGGGGCACACAATTATTCGCGTGACATCGGTGCGCCCTGCAGCACTGGTGTAGCGCCCGGGCGGCGAGCCCGAGTGCTTCTCTGCTACTCAGCACAGGCCTGACAAAGGAGTGTTGAGCCTAACATTTTGGCTTGCAGTAGGCCTGTACATGTTTGTCCCTTTCGTTGCCCACTTTACTGGATCTCCACTGTAGTCTAGCGGTGTGGTTAGTGTGTGCATGCCACACCTTTGCTTTGTGCGGCGCACTGCACCGCGAACCGTCACTTCAAGGGGGCATTGCTGTGGCTATGTTCAGGCAAGCCTACTACCCCCCCCCCCCCCCCCCAGTCCACAAAGGCGACAAAGCCCAGAACCCTGTAGAGGCAGCCCGACTCTTACCCCATTCAGGGCGGAGGGGAGGGACAAGAACTGCAAAGCACTGTCCGAGTGACACGCACAATCATGGAACTGAGTTGGCAATGAAGGTCGTGGGGCAGGCGCGGCTGGAGCTAAGTGGCGGGTCCACACCTGACCTATTGAGCCCCCCCCTCAGTCACCGCCCCTCCCCTAGGACCCCAGGAAGTGCAGGAAGGTCAAGGCCTCGAGCCTACATTCAGGGTTGGTGCCCAGAAAGATCCCTTTTGACGGATGTGCACAATTTGCAACCCTTGTTGTGCATGACTGCACATCGATGGCCGATCACTCCTTTTGAGTCCGCCTCTTCGGAGTTTGGCCTTGTGTTTGCGAGCGGTGCGAGCAAATAAAAGTTTTCGAATAGTATGTACTGTATTGTATTGTATTGTACTCAGTTGCAATTTGTTGCCGGACCACCCAGGTCCAACAGGTCCAACAGGAGTTATGCCAGCCCGGACACAGACGAGACTGTACGGCGATTGCTGAAAACCATGGTTGGTTGCAATCGATATTGGCAGTTGACGGCCGCGATGGCAGTGCATTTGGACGCGTTTGCACCGGTGTCAACCGGTGCATCAAAGACGTGCTCCACATCTCCACATTGGGCACGAACCCTGAGATGAAGCTGCCTTTCGCGGCGGACTCGGCGCACCGCGTGCAGGCTCAGGATCTAAGGCCTTCCCAGCAGCCCTACCAGCGGCTGGTGCAGGGCGTGGGTGATGGATGTGGCCGTTGGCTTGAGCCGTGGTTTTTGGTTGAACCAGGTTGTTCACAGGATTTCACTGTGTGCCCCCTAGGGCCTTATGGCCGAGACAACCACCATCACTGTTTGGTATTGCGCAGTGATACCGCTTGTCACCACCCCCCCAGTCCAGGGCAATAGGCGATGTCTCCAAAGGTATCCCAGCGGCTGCTGGAGTCACTAGACCTGGTGCTCATGGATGAGGATGAAGAGCTTTCATTGCACTGGGGTTCTCCTCGGTTACGCGCATCCAAAGTTTAGCAATAAACCGTGGTTTAAGCCCAGAAGGGATAGGGTCAGGGTCCCAACGTGCTGCAACTTGAGATATTCGTTCTGATTTGCTGCTGGTCTTTGCAACCGCGTGTTTGTGTTTGTGTCGGGGAGCGGGGGCAGGACTCCAACTGTTTGGGAGAGGCCTTTGCCTTTTCAAGTCCTGGACGCTAGTGTGATTGAGGGGATCAGGGGGTTAGCGGGTGAGAGCTCATCTATATACAGCTGTATACAGATATATAAGGCCCTTACCCCCCCTGCCCAACTATTTGGGAGAGGCTGTCATGACCCACGACCACTCTCACTTTAACCACATGTGTCCGCAGCCATGACGGTCACATGCAACCCCCCCCCCCCCCCCCCGGTGTCCAACTTCGTACTGTGACAGCGCCATGCAGCGGCGGGATGGACAGAAGGCGGTGACAGCCGTGGGGCAGGCGCGGCCAGAGCCTAATGCGGACCTTGCAACCTCACCATTTGAGGCCCCCCGGTGTCCCACGAATGTGTTGCAGGGGAGTGGGCCTCAGGCATTGATCTTACCCAATCCTCGAGCTCTCTATCCCCCTGTGTGCAAGGTTTATGACGAACCGGCACTGTGGGAGGGGGAAGAGCTGCCCCGGACAGTCTATGAAACATTCGATGGCCGCCCCCGTGCGGTGAACTCAGGGCAACGTTCGGTGCTGGTCTGCTTTGCGCTGCAGTGGCAGCAAGGCAAAGCAATCTGCGAACCAAAAGTTCCCAAGAACTTTATGTTTTGACCCTTGCTCAGAGTTTACTGTTTTTCAGCCCACCCACCCACCCAGGTACGTGGGCCCTGTGTCTATTAGTAGCCCCAGCGCGGGGGCATTCAGCTTTCTGGTACTGGCATGGTGAGCAGTACAGGGCTGTCCGAAGAATTGACTGTGAGTGTAGCAGTGCAGTGCATGTCAGGTGTCGAAACAAAGTATTGCACTGAGTGAGTCTGTAATAGAGGCCATCTGTTTAAAAGAAATTGGGGAAGGAGTCGAGAGCAGGAGAGGTGATTAAGGGGTACACACACTCTGTGGCAAGCTTAGGTCCCCCACAATGAAGAGGGGAGCCCAGTTGCATCACAACACCCCCCCACCCACACACCCACCAGAAATTTGACCCTCTTCTTACCCGCGACCCCCAATGTCCAGCAAACAAGTCCTCAACAAATACGGCAATTTTGTGGAACGTAATTCATTCGGTCCCGGGTTTAGGTAGTGAATGAATGAAGTACCGAGGACGAACACAACGGAAGTGCTCGTTGGACAAGGCATTCGTTGGACACCGGGGGCGCAAGCAGGTCTCAAAGCGCTCTACACATGCACGTCCTGGTAGGCATATGCAGCAATGTCCGGCAGTTCCGCATGATCACAGGTATGATACACGTGTGCTACCATACAATTGTCTGCACCTGATGGCCTTTATTTTATCAACACTTCAGTGTTTATATGCTACACCGGACACCCGGGGGGGGGGGGGGGGTATGCTATCCTTAGCAATGGCGGGGCCATGATGTCAGCTTTGGAAATGACCCACATGATCCTGACCCCATGCCAGTCTCACAAGGAGGGTGCCGCCCGCGGTGCGCGCAGTGCACATGGTGCACCCGGGCACGTGCGTTTGGCCACACCCATGAGCTCTGATGCGCATGTGCGCTGCAAGTCACCCCCTCACTCCGTTCCAAGCCCTGGGGCTATGTTGTCGAGCATCCCACAAACCCCGGGATACCTGAATGACGCAGCGGGCGCGGTGCGCGGGCGGCACCCTCAGTGGGCCGTGGATAGTGTCACTTCAAAAATTGTCCACTCATTCATCCGCACTAGAGAGCACCTCCTCTTTCCTTGTATATGAGCTATGGGTCTGCGCACTGTGCCCTGTCTAACAGGGATCCAGTGTATCACATACATGAGTTGCCCAATTCCCAAGAACTGTCATGAGTATTCGTGAACATTTTGAATCAGCCCCCCCCCAAAAAAAATTGTCCACTTATTCATTCTTGGAGAGAGGTTAGTTTTGACCATAAGTCTGAAATGGAGCCTCTCCTCCCCTCTGCTTCGGCAGTCACCACCCTGCTTCTGGGGGCACAGTGGTGAGGGGAAAATGCGTCGGGCCATCAACTGGTTTCCTCCCCCTTTCCATCTTTTGCCCCCACAGGTATGAAATGCCACCCCCCAGTGCACCGTAACCCTGGATGTGTTCTTCCTTCCTCCCCTGTTTTCTGCTTTGTGTCGCCGTCCCCCCTCACCCTAGACTGGCCTGCAGTGTTCCGTCGTGAATAATGACCAACTGTACCTGAATTGTTCCCCCCTCCCTCTCTGGTACTGATATTGGATGCAATGCAACCTGCTGATTCACCTCAGCCTTCAGTCTTCCCACCGCTGCCTTTTTCAGCCATTGTGCCTCATCACACTGTTACAAAGCCGCAGCGCATTACCTTCGTCAACATCCAGGCACCACACACGCAGCACAACTAAGAATTGTCGCCTCTTTGCACTACACACATGCCTGGATGTCATCCCCCCTCCCTTTCTGGCGTTGATGGTGTATGAAACCCAACCCGCTGGTTCATCTCGGCCTTCAATCTTCACCCCGCTGTCCTTTTCAGCCTACATTCATTGTGCCTCATGCACACTGGGAAGCCTACGGGCGTGGCAGTCTCCCACTGCTACCTCTGATCCCAGGCTTCCCCAGAAATCCCAGTTTGGCGTCACTGCCTCTCTCTTCCACAGTGTGCAGTGTGCCGCGCGCTCCCGCCCGTCAGATGGTTGTTCGACTTATACTGTGCCCGTGTCTTGAGGGAGCGAGGTCCAGGGAACCAGCCAAACGTTGGAAGTTCACACCCCCCCCCAGTGTGCGTGTACGGCGGTACTACGGTCCCCCGGGGATCAATGGTCGGTGCTGATCGACTGAATGTCCCCGCCATAGACACTTTCAGCCATTAGTCCAGAGGTTCTCTCACAGATGCATGTGTCCCCTTCTTGGTTGGGGTGCTCCACTATTCAATGTACAACAAGTAGGTACAAGGTTTCAATCAGCGGTGCCAGTGGCAGCTGCATTTGTTATATAACCTGTGGACGGCGAACCACTAAAGATCAATACCTGTGTGTTGCTGAGCTAGATGGTGCATGAAAAACAGCCACGCCCTCAAGCTGCGTCTGTGTTGATGTGTCGCAGTGAATCACAGGGCCGTATAGCCTGATGCACTCCTTCGGCCTAACCATACGGCTTTCTGTTCTCCTGCTGGAGGGGAAAAGGGGAGGTAGACAATCGCTGTATTACGTGCGAGCAGACAAGGCTGCATAGCTGTGTGTTTGTGGGACCATATGTCGGGTGAAGTGCCGCGTGCTTCAGTGGAAGCACCCTGGGCTCCAGCATCGCTGACGATGCTATCCACTATACCACACTGCCTCCCATACTGTCTTTGTGGGAAGAAACATTCAAAACTTAGAAAGCAGTCTACTGGCTGAGGCGTCGTTTTCTCGTGTCGCTAACATCAGTGCTGTAGGCACTGTCATTGTCACTGTCGTCGTCGGCGGTGACGGTGTCAGAGTCGCTATAATCTGATATGGTACCCGACTCGTCAGAGTCAGATAAAGCCTCCAGGTCTAGTGATCTGAGGATGTCACTTGCAGTGACGGAGGAAAAACGTACTGCTGCTGGAGATTGAAAGACAATTTTTCGTGAGACCTCAGACAGATCATGTGTTGACGTAGCTGCAAAACGTGCCTTCTTGAGAGGGGTAAACCGTGGTGGTGAAAAATCAGAAAAGGTGCTTGGTGTGTGCAGTATGGGGTGTAGTGGGCTGGAGAGGCGGCCTAGGTCCGCCAGCCGGTCTGCTTCGTTGTTGCCCTCCACTGTGACGTGGGACGGGACTTTGACCCATTCAATGGTTTTGTCTGGCTGGCTTAGTTCTACGGTCCCCCGGGGGGGGGGGGGGCGTCTCTTGGTGACTGTCCCCCAGGGGTGGCGGGGGACCGTCTTCCCTGGGGTGGGGAAGGACAAGGGGGGGGGGAGGGTACCAGCTGGGTACGCGTCAATATGATCGACATCCATGACTGCAATTGCGAACAACCAAGTGTTCTGCATGATACAGGGTACAGGGTACTGCCTGGGATGCAAGAAATTCCAGTCGAGCGGAGGGGGCTGGTGCCTAGTCGATTTGGCGGTGGTAAGTTGTGATGCAGGAAATTTTGCAGAGACCCCTGGATTTTGTGTGGAAATTTTTGCGGACACTCCCAGAAATGTTGTGGTGTGTCGGGCTTCGTGGGCTCAGTGGGGCTTAGCCACAGGTGCCACTCACAATGCAGGGGAGACCCATCTGCCGCACTCTGCCGGTGATGAGAGTCAAGTTGGTCTCAGGTCCTGACTCGTGCTCAAATTTTGACCATTTACGCACTTACTCACTGACTGACAGTGAGATTCGATGGACCGACACTTTTTTTTTTTGGTCCAGACTAAGAAGAGCTGGCGTAGCCTGCTCACTTCACAGTACTCGGGTCTGTCCGGTGCTACGATGACTCCACAAACGACTGTGGTAGCGGATCTTACATGCAGTGAGGATGAGCTGAGTCTGAAACCAGGTGATGCAGGGTTGTGCTTGCCAAGATTCTGGGCCCCTCAAAGCGTGGTGCTGCCTACTGGTGCATCACATATGAGTGGCCTGGTGATGTGCCTCCGCCAAACCGCCTTGTCTTCTTGCGCCAAGCGGAACCCCCGCGCGCCATGTGTTGCCAATGCTGCCTGACCCCGTGACCCTCATCACACTGTTACAAAGCCGCAGCGCATTACCTTCATCAACATCCAGGCACCACACACGCAGCACAACTAAGAATTGTCGCCTCTTTGCACTACACACATGCCTGAATGTTATCCCCCCTCCCTTTCTGGTGTTGATGGTGTATGAAATGCAACCCGCTGATTCATCTTGGCCTTCAATCTTCACCCCGCTGTCCTTTTCAGCCTGCAGCCATTGTGCCTCATGCACACTGGGAAGCCTACGGGCGTGGCAGTCTCCCACTGCATCACCTGCTTTCAGACTCAGCTCATTCTCACTACGCATCAGATCCGCTGCCACGGCCATTGTGGGATCATCGTAGCACTGGACATCTCTTAATCCAGGTTTCCCCAGAACCCCAGTATGGCTCCATGGCCCCTCTTATCACAGTGTGCAGTCCCGCGCTCCCGCCCGTCAGATGGATGTTCGACTTTTACTGTGCCATGTCAGGAGGGCAACGGAATCTGGGAAACCAGCCAAACCTTGATCCCGAGAGGATATCGAGAGTACTGTGAAGTGAGCAGGCTACACCAGCTCATCTTCGTCTGAACCCCCCCCCCCCCCACAAAAAAAGCCCTGACCCCAGCCAGGGAGGCAGGGACTGGAACACTGGGACAATGCAGCAGGCCACTGGCCACAAGCCCGAACTTGAGAACTGATTACGCAAGGAAGGCCGTGGGGCAGGCGCGGCTGGAGCGAAAGTGGCGGTTCCACACCTGACCAATTGCAGCCCCACAAAAAAAGCAGTGCATTACCTTAGTCAACATCCAGGCACCACATATGCAGCACAACTAGAACTGTCGCCTCTTTGCACTACACACATACCCAGCAACTCTATCACCGCCAGAGTCGACCACCTCCCATAGCTTTGTGGATCCTACGCAAAGCAATTACCGCGTGTGAGTGCAAGGGCGAGTGCAAGGGCCTCGCCCTGTTACGGCACAGGCGCTTTGACATCGAGCTAGGGAGACGGTTCCTTCAATTCATTTGATATGTTGAAACCACACTGTGGGGTCATCGTAGCACTCGACAGCCCTGAAGCCTGATTCCGAGACGCTGTCTCAAGTAGCATATGATGAGCAGGCTGCGCCAGCTCATCTTGGTCTGAGCCAAAAAACAAAAAAAGAAGGTAACCACACTGTATACACTCTTTCGCAGGCAGGCACAACAATGGTACAGAGACCTGCACACCTCCATTGCAACCGCCCGGCGCCGCATGGTTGTGTGGAGGCCACAGGGCACACAGCCGCTGCACCATTACACCACATCTATTGATGCACGCGCGACGCACAAAGAGCGCCTCCAGACTCGGACCCTGCGCGCATGGCGCCATACATCCATGCAAACGTTCCCCCCTTGGGCCGACACTGACAATCAGTCCGTGATGCATACTCTGTTATGGACGGCGTGCTCGTCGTCCTCAACTGGCGCATTTGCAACTTGATGATTTTTTGTCATAGCCGCAGATTTCATTGTTTGTTCTCTGAATTCCCCATTTGCAAAATTGACGAATATGGTCCTCGGTTGCCTCAGTGTGGCAGTAGCCCCTGCACTACCATGCACCAGAGTAGCCTACAGGCCAAGAGTTTTCTTTCCGCTTGGGGCACAGGAACACTTGCATGGCATTACTGCGCCCTGCAGCACTGGTGTAGAGACCGGGCGGTTAGCCCAAGAGCCTATCTGCTACTCAGCACAGGCCTGATGGTTAAAAAAGACAAAAACAGTAGCCTGCCCCCCCCTCCTGTCGTTACAACACAAATTTGTTTCTTCCACCGCACACCCGGTGCCACTGCTGGCATATCCTGCTACAATTTTGCGAAGAAGATCACGTCATGCCCACTCAACCGTGCCCCACACTCCGCCTTTCTCTTGCGCCACTCTCTTTCAGCCTTCAGTCTTTTGCGCCTTATGCACACTGGGAAGCCTACGGGCGTGGCAGTGTCGCACTGCATCACCTGGTTTCAGACTCGGCTCATTCTCACTACCTGTCAGATCCGCTACCACAGTCATTTGTGGGGTCATCGTAGCACTGGACAGCTCTGACCCTTGATTCCGAGAGGTTGTCTCGAGTACTGTACAGTGAGCAGCCTACGCCAGCTCATCTGAGTCTGAACCCCCCAAAAAAATTCATGTTGGATCCGTTACCACAGTCCCTGAAATGGGTTTGCCTCTTCAATTCTGTTTTTTGGACCAACCAGCTTCAAAAGCCACCGTGCTGCGGGCCAGCCTCCTCACAATGCAGACATCAGATACCAACGGCGGTCCTTCTGATGCCTGTCTTTCTGATGACTGTGCTAGCCATGAGGCTGAGCCCATCGACGCAACACAAGAACTACCCATAGCGAGCCGCCACAAGTCATCCCGCTCCGGGCATCGAACCCCCGACCCCTGCCGTCAAGGCCGCAGATGATACCAATGTACTATACCGAAGACACCCAATATCTGCCACTCCAAATACACGGCACGGTCACGCATCGCCGAAGCAGCCACAGGGGTCACTTCATACTCCATCCATCCACATGACATATTCAATTCTGCACCCCCCTCCCCCGATCAACCCCCCCCCCCCAGGCACACGGTACAAGTGTTGAACTTGATGTCCAAAACAAAGTATGGGAAAATTCCGCCACAATCGGTAAAAGTGATAGAAAAATTGCGCCAGAATTGGGCGTAAATAAATTTTTCCAGACAGGTTTCTTCACCTACTAAATCCCCCCCCCATGTGGTAATGATTGGACAAAAAATTATCAGAGTTGACCCTTCAAGGACGCAAGCAAAACAAAACCCCAAAATGGGGGCATATGTTGCGAACAAATGCAACAAATATGTGCAGGATGGTGTTCAATGGAGTGCGCCACTTGGGTACCATCTAGGAGGATTATTTATTGTTGGGGTCTGTGAAGGGATAGGAGCATACCTGAAAGTGCACGGGGGCCCGGTCCCGCAGTGCGCTGCGTCTCCGCGGCTCGTGGAGGCGACGGCGCAGGCCGCCCGATGAGCGTGTTGATGTTGGTGTGGGGTTGGTTTCGAGTGTTTCGTTTGCCCCTCGAGGTTTGCCTGTTACCCACAGATGGTGGTTTCGGAGGGGTTTCTCACCACATCGATAGTGTAGCATACTGGAAGTGCACGGGGGTCTCGTCACGCGGGCGTAGGTTCGATGCCCGTTGTGGAGGCGACGGAGGAGGCGGCCCCATTATCACTGAGTTCTGTTTAATTTTCTACCGGGCCTCTTTTGGTCTTTGCCCAGTCTGAATTTCATGTTTTGCCCTGATTTCGACCTATCACTGAATAATTGATGAATTTGCGAACCTTCACGTTTCTGGGTTGCTTCGGCGTGGCAGTACCCGCTGCACTACCATGCATTAGTACTCACTGCAGGCACAGATCCAGGACTGCCTTCTGGCCACACGTTACATCGGGTGACTGTTCTGCGCCCTGCAGCACTGATGCAGACCGGGTTGTGAACCCGAGAGCCTTGTTGCTACTCAGCGCAGGCCTGATGCAAAAAAAAATATGTCATGTGGATGGATGGTCTGCTTCGAATCTGTGTTGTCTGCTTGGCGGCTGTGAATACCGCTGCGATGAACACAAGGTTGTATCCTTCAGAGCACTTCAGGCTGCCTACCACATGTGGTTGCCACTTAATTGTGAGCTCGGTGTCAACTGACACTGTGTTCTCTGTAGGTCGCTGTACAGCAAAGGCAGACCCTCGTCACACCTTTTCCTGAAGTGGCGTCCCCCTCAGTAAGGAGAGCCGACCTTAGGCCTTGCCCTTCACTATGGAAAAGTGTGGCGCAATTTTTCCCATCACTTTTCACGATTGTGGCGGAATTTTTCCCGCACTAAAATTTTCCCGACAAAATTATTCCCGTACCAACCCCCCCCCCCCCCCCCTGCATGATAACATTCCTTCTTTGCCAAAATTGGGAATTCTCAGCTCTGTGAGGATGGCGGGCAGATGACAAGGTACGGTAATGTACTGTCTCAGACCATGGGTCTGAAGAGCCGGCACAATCTCGCACCATGCACCGGACAGTGTGAAAAAAAATGAATTCTCAGCCCCCTCCTTCCCAAGGGGCTGAACGGTCACTTTGACTTTTCTTCTGATGGCGGGTGTTTTTGTTGCTCCCTCTTGTTCTTTCTCTGCTGGTGCCCCTGTTAGCGTTGTCTCTTTGTATCCCCGAGGAGAAGATTCTGCAACCCACACCGGCGCCGTGCACCACGCCCACCTGCGACAAGTGGCCCCAAACAATGTTCACGGCACTAGTCCTGCCCCTCCCCCCCTTGGTGCTGGCCCTTGGTAGGGCGCCTCTTCCTGTGTTGTAGCATACAGACACATATGTGTTGCCAAAATACAGGCACACAGGTAGACAGAAAGTGCACAGATGTCACATGCTGTACTTAAGGATCCATCATTTGAACTGCCGAACATTGCTGCACATGCATACCAGGACGTGCATGTGTGGAGCGCTTTGTGACCTGCTTGCGGCCCTTGGTACTGCCCATTCAAGATCTACCCTCCGCTCGCTGCACAAGTTTAATAAGATCTGTCAACCGGGTGAGGATATTGTGTTTGGAGATCTTGGGCTAGAGCTCCACCGGCATATCCACCCAATGGGACGAAACTGGTTGATTTGGAGGACATATTTTGCAGAACAACCCTGCGAATCCCCCTCAGATTGCTCAGAGGTATCCACTTTATGTTTGTCAGACTCTTCTGCTTCTGATTCTGATTCTGACAGTGATGCATCGTCAGTGCCTTCCTCTTCTGATTGTGCCTCACAGTGAGAGGATGGTGATGATAAGCTTGAGGTGGAGGTGGTACCCCCCCCCTGCATAGTAAAGACCGTGAGGTGTACGATATATGGACCGACCTGGGGTCGGAGGAAATGGATGACCCCAGTGACGATGACATGAGCGGGGGGTCACAGTGCTTGGGGCTGTCGATAGATGACGAGTCTGGGCAGCCCTCGGGTGGCATTGGCAGTGACGGCGACAGCAGTGACAGTGACAGTAGTGCTGCCAATTTTGTGGAGCCGCGGTGTAAGCGGCGGATGAAGAATTTCCAGGAAGGGGGATTCATCCACCCAAGCCAGACCAAGAAACATTCGATGGCTAGCGAGCGAACTCAAGGCAACATTCAGTACTGGTTTGGAAGTGCTGCAGTGTAGCAGATCCTTGATGAGCTGTGACCGGTTGCCTGTGACACGGGGGCGCTCGGTAGCTGAGTATCCGGTGCCTCATGGCCCTGCATAGCAACAGATCCCCGGAGGACCAGGTGGTTCATGGCCGAGCATCCACTCAGCAAACATGAATTGCCCTTTGGAAGGAGCCTCTTGTCATACAGGGTCGAGCCAGTCTAACCACCGTGCTGGCCTGTCGTTGATGTCAGGTTAGGTGTAGATATGGTGATGGCCCCATGGAATATAGCTCCTTAAGAATGACTTCCTTCCATAGCCCTGCATAGTAATCGCCCTTGCATAGTAATCGGGGGGGGAGGAAAGCGGCACTTTCCATTTTGCAAATATACGCAGAGGGTTCAGGATTGAGCTTCTCCGGTACGTTTGCTGGCCGGCCAAGGTGGTGTTCTTGGGGCATTCTTGTGCACTTCAGGTCTCTTGATTCAAGGCACTCCACGTACCCTGTAGCATGCCAATCACTTCGGTGTTTCCTAATTTCAGTCATGGATTAGGCAGAAAGATAAGGTACCGTGAGATGGAACACAAGCTTTGCGCATGGAGTGTAGCACGAAGGAACAAGCGGGTCATCGTGACGAAGAAGATATGCTTGGCTTTGGCCAGGAAATGGGACAGTGCATCGGACAGTGAGATGGTTTGGGCAAAGAGTGCGCGTGGTGTATGGGGACTGGCAAATGTTTTTGCCAACGTAAAATTGTACTTCACGGGCGTTGTTCCTGAGGCAAACTGCTTGCCACAGGGGCTGGAGCCCCCTGCCAAGCCCCCTGCCAAGCCTGCTCCCAAAGCTGCCAAATCTCGTGCCAAACCCTCAACCAAAAGTGCAGCCAAACCTGCAGCCCAGGTGGCAGCCAAGCCTGCAGCCCAGCCTGCAGCTGGAGAGCAGGGGGGGGGGGGGGGCGCACCCACAGGCATCTTCGTGTCTCTTGTCTTGCGACAGAAAGGTACCTATGGTCTTATAGGCCACTGACGAGCCCATTTTCTTTCTGCGCTTTGTGCTGTTGCCGCCAGTGCACACGTGACATAGCCCAGAGTTCCTTCGGGGGGGGGCGCAAAAAAAAATTCGCGGTATCACCGTTTTTTCGTACCCCTCCCCCCTAGGGGGGGTACGGCCCGAAAAAAAATATCCCACCCCTATGTGTAAAAAAGTTTCGCAACCCTAATTTTTTTCTAAAGAACACCACTAGTTGCTTTTTCATATTGTGTAAGCGTAGCCTACATATTGCTTTGAGGACCCCAAACATTCCCTATTTTGCCGGTACAAATTTGGTACCCCTACATATCCCTGTCGGCCCAAATTTCAGCCACCACAAAGCGAGGGTGCTGGCCGTGGGGCCCCAAGAGTTTTGGCTTGGGGTAAAATTGGTCGAAATGACCTTCCCGTTTTTCTAGGAAGAGTAGCAATAGCACGGGTAGCAAACTAGGTGTGGCATAGGTGAGGGTTCGGCAAAAGCACAGGTAGCAAACTAGGTGTGGCATAGGCGAGGGTGAGGTGAGGGGATCCCTCCTTTGCATGCCATATTGCTTCATAACATTCCCTTGTTGCAGGTTTTTTTCGACCCCAGTTGAATTGTGCACAAATAATGTTGAACCCCAATGTGGGCTTGTTGGACATTGGTGGGGTGCAATGTAGTGGCGTTGTGAGCCCATTTAGCGTGCTGGACCTTCCTTTTTTTGGCGCCACTACCTCGTACAGGACTATTGCTATTGGGGCGGAAACCACTTGGGATCACCCGAGGTGGCGGGTTGCGTGCTAGTTGCACTGGTACATCACTCCAAGTCCTAAAGTTGTTGGATTTCACCTCCTTTGAAGACACGGAATTGATTCGTTGGGATAAAGCCGACGAAACTTTGCTCCGCCTTGCAACCATCCCTCCTCCACCAACCGCGCGCATTTACCTTTGATGGGGTACGAGGGGGAGCAAGAATGACCGATGGTTTTATGTTGATGTACAAGGATCTCCCCGGGCTCCAAGTGGTGGTGCACTCTATACCGAGTTTTCCACTTTCTGAGTGTCTATTTTTTTTCATGTCTATTTTTTTTCGATTCTTTTCATGCCATGCCTGCCCGGGGACATGCCCCAAGGCACTGACAACGCTCAGCCACCCTTAAAAACCGATTCACCTCTCCATTGGGAAGTGCAGCAACACTGGGAGGAGATTGAGGCTGAGATAGCCCGGAATCCGCCCTCGCCGCCCTCCTCACCACCTTTGTCGCCGCCGACACCTCAAGACACGCAAGAGACCCACGAACAGCAGGCATTCCGATTGCGACGGAACATTCCAGCTTTCCTGGACAGAGATGTGGTTGACAGCTTCAGGCCGATCTACCTGGTGGCTGACTTTCTATTCCGAACAAGTCATCCAGTTCAATTCGGACTCAAGCACTGCTTGTACCAACTTCTACTACCGCCTGCCGTCTATTGGGAGTGGAGGTTCATCACCTACCCCCCTGCTCTTCAACACTTTATCCTACAAAACTCTCTCGGCCAATAACTCCGCCAGCTGTGACAGACGCTTCGCACGGTTCGCTCGCTGTCTCTGAGTGTCCCAGCCGACCACGTCACAATCATGGACGAATTTGCCGTACCAGTGCTCGATGACAGCTCCATTCGGCAGCTACTGCAAGCCATTACCTCAGCCAGTGCCAACTCTCTGACAGCATCCGTACAGGATGTTCTCCGACAGGCTCCGCTCACCGACGCAGCCCTGACGCAATTACTGTCGCAATGCAACTGGAATACCTCAAATAAAACATTCACGACTCCTATAATTGCAGCCTCTAAAGCCTTGCTTTCTCAGCACCTCATTACAATCCTGAATCAAATTACGCGGCAGCGGTCAAAAGAAATTGTTGACGAAATGATGGAACAAGCCGTGAGCGAAGACCCTATGACAAGAGGTCTGCAACTCTCCTCTGCAAACAATATTTTGGATCTCACTTCTAAGAGAAGCGCGCTACTGAACGAAAAGAGCAATTTGGAGAAATCCGGTCACCTCAACAGCCCTGGAAATGCCTCCTACGGACAGCGGCTAACGCAATCTATCGATGATCTGGGCATCGCTATTCAAATGACCCTACAACAGCTGGACATTGCTGAGGACAACCCACTTCTGAAAGCCCGTAAGAACTATTTTGACCCCATCACCCAAGCCAAGGAAGTGGAAAGTCAACATGAACAGCTTGGAGCCGAAGTCACTGCCGAGGATACCACTCGCCTCCAAAAACAGTGGACTATCATAAACTCACAAATCGGGGAGGCGGAGAAGGCCATTTTCGACCTGCTTTGCAACCCTGACTCAAAGGTATCAGACGTCATTTCTAAGCAGCAGGAAGAGGTCATGCAACAGCAAAAGGTGCTCTTACACCAGAGAGAAAAGGTACACTCCAAGCTCTCAAACGCTCTGGGTGTCTCTCCGCTCAAAAGGAAAAAAAAGCCGGCCGAAGCCCAAGGGTCGGCTGACCACCCACCCCCCGCTACGGATCCAGGGATCTCCATGACCCCTGCGAACATTCAGGCAGCCATTGATTTATGTGCTAACAAAAAAACCTTGCACGACCCTCAGTTTCTGACCTCACTCATCGACTCTGAACAACAGCTCCTCATGATGCAATTTAATTGGCTGCAGGACTTTGTGGTCCTTCAAGCCACTGCCGCCTTCTCCACTGATGGTTCCCCCAAAAGCTAGAAAGGACTCACGGATTTCACGGATGATGATCTTTCACAACACTTCCCCAACTCGCACACTAACTTTTTGTTAGTCACGAGAGACACGGAACTCACATCCTGTGTCAAAACAGCGAACTTTCTATACACCAGGTTGCGGCCGAAACGCATCGACATTTTGGTCGACCTGACGCATCAGCACAATTTCCCACAATGGTGTGACGCGCAGTTACAACACTCCTCTTGTACGCCACAGGCGTTTTCAAGACTTTCCAGACAGCTTCAGGACACCGATGGACACTCCAGGGATTTCTTTGTTATTCTGCACACTGCCACCTCTATAGATCAAAGGCTGGAACCAGCCCGTTTTTCTACAAGATTGCTGCCCCAGGGGCGAACCTTGGACCGCAAACCCTGGCCGTTGCCGTAGTCTCCTCTCCACTCCCATGCGGTGCATATGTCTGAAAAGGATATGACACAAACAATGCTGAAGCTAGGCATGACTGGGTCCCAATGCTTCAACATTCCGGGACCGGTCAATCTGAGACAGCAAGGTATACAGTCAAAAATCTTTTTGGTCAATCTGGATGCACCTCAGTGCGCTAGCTTCACTGCTGATTTTAAAAAGTTGGACTTTTTCGCTCTCATGAGCATGTCGGAATTCGACGGCTCTATTTTCCCTCACTGCCACACTGTTCTCGATGTCTTCTATAAGAAGACTCACAAGGAGAACTATGCCAAACATCGCTGGCGCAATGTCAAGCAAGCCCTCTCGGATATCTCTGATCCTACATATCTGCAGGTTACCGGGTTTAACAAACTGCGGGCGGGTCTTTCCACTGAGTCCGCTACTGAACAGTTCATATCTGGCCCTTATGTCCAAATGAAGGCCAATGGCCTACTGTTTAAGGACGAACGCCAGCGTGACTGGTTCAAAGGGGAATCCGACACGGAATCAGTCTCTTCCGCCTCTTCCGCCTCGTCCTCCCCGGAGGGGCGTTCTGATCTTAAAGTCGTTTATGACGTTCCCATTTGGTTACAGGGCCCTGCCCTATTGTCTTTTCTCAATGAAAATGGTTTTGTTGCTGAATCAGCGGTCCGGTCAACATGGAACCCGGGACGTTTTTCCACCGCCGCATGGCGAATAAAAGGCAAATTCGCCTCCACAAATCAAAGCCTCATGCTTCATGACGAAGCGAAACAAATTTCAATTTCCATCATCCCCATTGATCTCAAGCGTGAATCCATGGCCAACAGGAAAAAACCAGCTTCTGCTGAATCAAAGAAGGCCTCTTACGCACAAACTGTGAAGCAGCCTGCATGATCATATGACGTCACACTTCCAAAAACTAGCACACCACCAACCACCAGCAGTTGGGCGTCCGACAGGAGACAACCAACAGCCAGTGGTTTATGCCGCAGCACACACTAAGGTAGCCACTTTTAACGCCAACGGGCTGACCACCAAGGTCCCCGTCAGCGACAATTTTTCGGAAGACAGACACGTCCAGATATGCCGTTTTTTGTACCGTAATTCCATTCATGTAATGGGACTTCACGAGGCACACATCAAGGATGATCAATGCCTTGAACAGCTTACTGAACGTTCCAAGGACTGGGGGTTCGTCCTCCTCTCCAACCTGAGCCCCAAAGGTAGAGGGGGGGCCGCACTGATTTTTCACATCACCTGGACACTCCTGAATTCATATGCCATTGAAAAACAACACCTTTTCGCTCAGCTGGCTGACCCCGATGGGGTCAAGCATCACTTCTGTGTCTATCATTTGCATCATGACGCAGTCGAAAGACAGCGCCAATGGACCTTGCTCTCGCAAGTTTCGCCCACTCTCATTCCGGGAGACACCATATATTTGTCCGACCACAATTCGGTCACAGTCCCCTCAAGGGACATTTCTGCAACGCATCTATCTTTTGAGCACTCTACTGTCATCGCCGCCCGTGAAGCGGAACTTGATTTTTTGACGAACCATCAGCTTATCGACACATATGCATGTTTCCACAGTGGCAGATACTCCGATTTTGATTTGGAAGGCTGGACATGGGGCTTTGCCCCGGCTAAGCCGACTGCGTCGCCTAGGCCCGACCTAACCGCAAATGAGTGTACTCCCGTTCTTGACAGGAGACGGCGGATGGATAGAATCCTCCTTCACGAGAATTTCCAAAACTCCGTTGTAGAGTGCTATACCCGTTTTGTGGCCAATTCGGACCACAAGGCAGCCATTGCCTCACTGTCGGCCAAGCCTACCAAACAGGGGAAGCGACTCAGAATCCCTACAACTCTCCTATCCTCGGAGGAAACACTCCAACAACTACAGACTGAACTGCATTCCATCGACACTGAGGCTTACTCCAAGTGGGCGGACGGTTTGGAATGTATCAAAACAACAGCTTTCTCCTATGAGAAGGCCAACAGAGCTACATGCATCACGGAACAACAATCTCTCTTGATGGTTTCTTCTACACGTCACCTCTCGGAGGAGGCCCGGCGCTACCTCAAGGAACATGGGTACACCCCCTCATCCGCTAAAGCGTCTTATCAAATTTTAACAGCTCTGGCCGATCGGTCAGACACCGACCGTTCAGGGCAGCAGGTTCTGGATAAGCTAAAAACTACTTTACACGACCCACATCATTTTCAACCATGGCGCCGCCGCCAAGAAATCTGGCGACTCACCAAACAGCTACAGTTCAAACGAAGACTATACTCTTTGCGCAATAGTTCTGGCCAGCTTCTGCCCGACCCTGAATCCATGGTCTCTGAAATTGTCTCCTATTGGCAACAAACAATGAATTCCTCCGGAAAATCACAACCGGAGGTAACGTCTTATCTCGAAACATTTTTTCGTGGCAAAAACACAGCATTGATGGCAAAAATGCTGATACAACCGCTGTCACTGGACCTAGTGCACGCTGCGCTGGAGTCCTTGAACGGCACATCGGCGCCGGGAATTGATGGGGTACAGGTTTCCATCTACAAGGCCTTTTCGGATTTCTTTTGCCCTGTTATGCTTGACATATACAAGGGCATTCTGGACTCTAACACACTCAACGATGATTGGTCACTGGCCCTCCTTAATCCCATTCCGAAAGGACTTGGGACTGCTTCGGTACACAACTTACGGCCCTTAGTGCTGCAAAACACTTCACACAAATGGGTGGCAGCCATCCTTGCCCTGCAACTCAGAGATTACATTGATGCCCTCACCCCTATTCAGCAACGTGGTTTCATCAGGGGTCGATCCATTTTCACGAACCTGTGGCATACTTTTGGCTCCTGGAACTCCCCGGGGGACGCCCTGTTTTGCCCCATCGATTTCAAAAAGGCTTTTGATTCTGTTTCACATGAGTACACACGCACGTTCCTCAATCTTATGCAATTGCCAGACAGCCTAATTTCCCTTTGTTTGCTGCTGTTTACAGCGCCAATCTGCGTCCTTGTCCGTGATCACATTTATACAGACCACAAAATCCTTCCCCGTTCGGGTGTCCGACAGGGATGCCTCTTTTCACCGTCTATATTTGCAATGCTCATTTCCCCCATCATCCATAAACTTATGGATTTGTCTGATCATGTACAAGTTCTGCTTTAAGCAGACGACTTAAATCATCATCATTGACTGCGACCCCAACACTGGGGTGAGGGTGTTCCTCTTGGTCTGGAGCAGGGTTCAGGAATTCTCTGCAGTTACAGGCTTGTACACAAACCTGGATGAGTCCAACATACTGCTCAAGGGGCAATGGGACCCCGTACACAGGGTTCAGCTCCTGAGCACAGGCCTCAGAATAGTCGAAAAATACAAGTACCTGGGCATTGTCCTTGGGGCTACCACAGCGGAAGAGGCCTATGGACCTGCACTCAAGAAAGCCACAGGTCGTGCGTTTTCCATGTAGTCATGGTCCCTCTCGCTCGCTAACAGGGTGGGACTCCTCCAAAGCTGGATTCTCCCGCTATTGGTCTACCCGTCTCGTGTTGTCTACCCTACAGACAATGTCATCGCTGCGGTCAAAACAATTTATCGGGTTGCCCTTAAACTCAGCAACTGGGGCATTATACTAGACATCCTGTCACACAGCAAAGAGCAGGGGGGGCTAGAGCTGGCCCCCCCTGACACCTTCCTGCTTTGGCAATTTTCCACTATCTTTATTCGTCACATCTACAAAACCGAGGCCATTCCTAAATGTGTCACTAAGCCTTATGAGTGTTTTGCCACTGAGTATGGCATAAATATCTCCCCGTCCACGCTCCACACTTTTCAAATGGGGAGCAATGTTGCTTGGCACAAAATGCCTTATCTTGCTTGGAGCGCTCGAGCATACTCACTCGTCACCTCCAAAGTGACCTTCAACCGACCTGAAGCACTATCGCGTGGCACCCCACTTTGGCACAACAAACTGTTTTCCAAGCCTGCATCCCTCACGTACTATTGCCCTCAGCTTATCCGGCAGGGGGTCACTACGGTGGGAGATTTAATCAACAACAGCACACATATTTCGCAGATCGCGCCCACTTGGGCCAGCATTTATCAACAGGGAGTGTTTCATTATTGCTCCTCAAATCTTGGCTAGGCACCCACGGACTCACCCTCCCACCCCGTTCCGGGGGCAGATGTTCGGTCACGATGGACCGCAAAATCCATGGCATTGTTTCTCTGTTCCCCTACCTCCCTTGCACCAAGGCAACCCCCTGGGGTATGGAAGGCCTTTCACTCTTTCAATGTTCCCGCACAACATAAAGACTTCATCAGACAGATGCTATGGCTCCGCCTCCCTGTGGGGGAGCGGCAAAAGGATTGGAAACCGGATGATGTGTGGTGCCCAATCGACGGTGAGCTAGAGACAATCGATCACGCGCGCACGGAGTGCTCCCTACTCAAAGTTGCCTTTGACACTATTGCTAAATGCTTTCCCACGGCCACTGTAGAGGAATGTCCAACAGCCCTGCTTTCCTCCTCCCTACAGTTTTCCTTTCAATGCCCGACAGGCTTCCTGGCCTGGGCGGCGGTATACGCCAATTGGCAGGTCCGCCAAAAGAAAAAATACCAACGACAATATTCAGCTACCTGGTCCCGCTTTGTTTCTATTTGGATAGCCACCTTGAAGCTATGGGCTACCTGTCCTTCGACCATTCCTATTTCAGATCATGACCTGCATCTTTTCATCGGAGCACTACAGTCGCTACTCCATGATGGAGTGCTGCAACACCCCCATCTGCGTGTTACGCCTCCCACTCCCCCGCCCAGCAAAAAACAACGCAAAGAAACAGCGCGCCGACTGCGCAAACAACAACGGGCGGCAGAGCTGGAAGGAATTTTTGACACCCTCTCCGCGGACGGATACACCCTGGTTTTCACAGATGGCTCATCCGCCGAAACGGAAGGCGTGGGCCGAGTAGCAGGATATGGCATCTACGCGCATCCTGACATCAGCATCTCTGCATATGTCCCGGTTCATTTCCGACAAACAAACAACACGGCAGAACTCCTGGCCGTGGTTCGAGCATTGCAAATCCTTTCTTTTGGTAAAGTCGCAATTTGCACAGATAGTGAGTACGTCTTCCTGGGAGCCACAGGCGCGGCACGCCGGTGGAAACTCAGGGGATGGACGGGAAGCAGTGGACCGATTTCTAATGTTCCCCTCTGGGAACTTCTCCTTGACACCCTCAGCGCACACACAGGCTCCATCAAGTTGATTAAAGTGCCGTCCCATGTGGACATTCTAGGGAACAACGAAGCTGATAGATTGGCTGACCAGGGAAGGCTCTCCCACCCCAAATGCCCGTTACTTAAGACCCCGTCACGTGATTTCATCATGCCAACGTACACCCCCCCCACCAAGCGACGGCGCAGGACCACTGCCGCCGAGCTGGACTCGATTGTGCAAGTTTTGAATTTCCCCCCCCACAAAGACAGTATGGGAGGCAGTGTGGTGTAGTGGTTAACATCGTCAGCTGTCGTCACATAGATCGCCGGTTCGAACCCGGCCTGTAGCAGTGCTCCCCCCCACCGGCCTCGCCCGACCGGGGACTGGGGCCCCTCCCGCTTCGATCTATTTTTTCACATTGGCCTTATCTATTTTTTCCTACTGAGCTGCTTCACTTTCGTTCACCTCCATCAATAAGCAAAAATGTGCCCAGGCACCTGCAGCAGTGCGCCCCGCCACCGCCCACGCCCGATGGGAGGCTGCCACCCCACCCGTTGCTTGCCTTTGCCCGAGCCGCCGCTCCGCTTGATCCGGTTCTGGCGGCTCGGGCAGCGGGGTTCGAACCTGGGACCAGCGAAGCTGGAGTCCAGGGTGCTTCCACTGAAGCACAGGGCACCTCACCCGCGCTATGATTCCTTAAACACACAGCCGCATGGCACACATGCATTTGCTACACCCTTTGATTTTCTGAGTCTTATTGTATGTTACTCCTTGCACTCATTGAAACTAAGCAGCGACAGACGGGGTAAGGCCGAATGAGTGCCATGCTATGCAGCCCAGTCAGCTCGCACGTAACACAGTGAATGCAGTCCACGCTTATGGACGACTGCTTTTTTATATTGATCCAGGTTGTTCGCTAGAGTCGGCGGCAAAGGACAGGCACACAAGTGACCCACGGAGCTAACCGCAACGCCTCGCTGTACTTTACATAGTGGAACACCCCAACCAAGAAGGGGACACGTGCATTGATTGGACTTCGCAGTGCTGCTGGACTAATGGCTGGAATTGTCTATGGCAGGGACATTCAGTCTATCAGAACCGACCATTTCCACTCTTGCGGACCTTGTCGACGTTGTGCTACTTCCTGATGGTTTGGCAGGGACAGCCACCTCACCCAATGAAGCCCAAGCGTGCCGAATTTGGACAGTTACGGTTAGGGCCAAATTTTTGCCAGGCACAGTTGCCATGGGCACACTTGGCCGTTGTACTGTTTAGGACATCCGTCGGAAGCTTACTCAGGATTGTGCAGTCATTACACCAATGCTACAATTTGCACATCTTGGAATCAAAGATGCAAACCATTTACGCCGGGCATATCCACTACTACGCTACGGACGTGAGAAGGCCTCATGGTGTCCGGTTGATGGCTTGGGCTTGGAATCGGTAGACCCGCTGTGTATAGGCCAAGGATCCTATGATTCCACGGGGTGCATTGTACCATGTTCCCCATGTGCTGGTGTGAGGGGAAGTGTTTTGCGGCATCGGTGGATGGTTGAGGCTAGAGAACTAGACAAAGGTGTACAACATTGGAAGTTAGGCTTCGAGGCTTCGTGTATCCGGGCACATGGTCACCGCCGTGAAAAGATTGATCCTTGCGGTTGCGGATGATGATCGGCCGTTACTGCAAAGGCAGAAGGACGTGAATCCTCATCCAGCTCTAGTGCTGCAGCGGTAAATGCTGGCATTTCAAAGAAAAAGTGCACCACAAAGAAGGCCTACCCGGCTAAACGTAAGCCTTCCGTTGAAGATAAAGCTCGAAAGAAGACAAAGGCCATGTAATTTGGAAGGGAATTCCCACTGAATTCTTGTGAACTAATTTGGATCTGCATTGTGTGAACCGGCTTGAACCTCCATTGTGTGAACCTGCTTGGATCTCCATTATTTGAACCGGCTTGGATCTCCATTGTGTGAACCGGCTTGGATCTCCATTGTGTGAACCGGCTTGGATCTCCATTGTGTGAACCGGCTTCGTGAACAGGCTTTGGATCTCCATTGTATGGACCGCCTTGAACCTCCATTGTGTGAACCGGCTAGAACCTCCAATGTGTGAACCGGCTTTGGATGTCCATGGCTTGGATCTCCATTGTGGGGTCCACAACGGTCACAGGGCACCCGTTGAACGGCCAGGACGAGGCATCGGAACCACGCGGGGTCCATCACCTAGCACTGTAAGGCCATGGACATGTACACAGTGGCAAGGAAACTGGAACGGCTGGGTGGGAAGATTGACGTCGTGGGGTCAACAGTAGACTTGGAGCACCTGCTGAACGGCCATCACGGGCAATTGTACCCACACGGGGTCCACCGGTTGCTTGCCCGGGTTCTCGCCCCATGCAGTGTGCATGGGGACTCCTACCGCCGACAAGAGGCCAGGGTGGGGCGCTATGACACCATGTGTAGCCGGGAGTACTCGGGGGCCCTTGTGCCCTTAAACATAAATACCACCTGTGTCGGCAATGCATGTTGTTTGCTGGTTCGTGCCATTGTGCTGCGAAGCATGCCATGGAGAAGGGGCCACCGACGGCTTCATGTTGCAAATGGCATGTTGGACATGGGCTAGTACCCCAAATAGCCACACAGAGGAATGTAAACGAGTAGCAGAGGCATGTTATGTGGTGGGAACACCGTGATTATGTGTGGTACGTGCGACATGGGAAGAAAACGTTTTTTCTGTAGGACCCACTTTTTTTCGTACCCCCCCCCCCTAGGGGGGGGGGGGGGTCACCCCCGGAAAAAATATACCACCCGGTATCAAAAAGTTTTTCTTCCCCCCCCCCCCTGCTGGAGAGCCCATTCCTCTGGCCCCTGTTGAGCTCGTGCAGCTCTTCAGCCTCAAATACTCCCGCCAGAGAAAGTGGCACACAGAACCTGTCTCTCAGCAAAGCTGAACATGCATCCCAATGCGCAGTATCTGGCTGATTTGTGGTTCATGTGCCCTTGTGTCTGCATGTTTTGTTTTGTGTCCTTTGCATAGTATCGGCGGGGCCAGGGAACTGTCACTTGGGGTATGTTCCCTCAGGGGTGCAAGGATACCGCTGCGCTGCACACGGGCGATTACTGTGCAAGGGGGAGGGGGGGCGAATCCCGGGGGCAGTGGGATGGTTACATCATGACGCCCTCCCCCCTGGGTTTCAAGTGGGATGGAAGGGGGAGGGATTAAAACAAAAAAAGGGGCAAAACTTCTTTTCAGCTCCATGCTGCTGCATGCCCTTCACAATGATGCAATTTGCAAAAAAAAAAAACAAAAAAAAACTTACCAAGACCTGCAACGGGCGGTTGCAACCTCCATTGCAACCGCCCGGCGCCGCATGGTTGTGTGGAGGCCACAGGGCACACAGCCGCTACACCATTACGCCACATCGATGGATGTACACACGATGCACAAAGAGCGCCTTTGGACTCGGACCCTGCGCGCATGGCGCCATACATCCATGCAGACGCTGACCAAAACTGCCAGCCGACTGTTGCAGGAGGGCCGGTCCATGAGAGAGAATCTTTGCAAAGCTTGCAGAGCAGATGCTGCCACTGTGCACCATCTTCGGTTGCGGCTACGCAATGGTCGGTACGTAGTGGTGGTTACGCCACGAACGCGCAGGTGTGTACGCGGGGGTTGGTTAACGAGGGGCGGGTACGCCGGGGTGGGTATGTGGGGGCGGGTGCGTGGGAGTTCGTACGCAAGGGCAGGTACGCAGAAGTGGGTACTTGGGGGCGAGTGCGCGTGGGTGGGTGTGCAAGATGGGGAATGTGGGGGTGGGTACGCAGTGGCGGGTACACAAGGGCAGGTACGCGTGGGCATGAGCGCAAGGGCGGGTACGCAGTGGCGGGTACACGGCGGTGGGTGCACACGGGGGGGTTACACAGGGGCAGGGACGCTAACGCGGGTACGCGGGGGCGGGTACGTGAGGGCAGGTGCACAGTGGCGGGTACGCAGCGGTGGGTACACAGTGGTGGGTACGCGGGGGCGGGTATGCTGGGGCGCGTACGCTTGGATGGGTGCGCGGGGTGGGGGGGTTACGCGCAAGTAGGGACGCCGGGGCTGGTTTACCAAGGCGGGGTACGCGGAGGCAAGTACACGGGGGCGGGTACACGCCGGTGGGTGCGCAAGAGGGGGCTTCGCTGGCGTAGGTACGCGGGAGCGGGTACGTGAGGGTGGGTACACAGTGGCAGGTACACAATGCCCCCACCTCCACCCCCCGTTCCAGTTTCCCGGATTTCCGGTTTCCGGAATTACCGGAACGTGCCGAAACGATAAGAGTCGCTGCAAGGAGAGAGAGAGTTACCTACGGGGTGACACTATGTCCTCCACCACCATCTCCATATTATCTTCCTGGTTCGCCCGTTTGCGTGATTTTACGTGTTGCGCTAGAAAGAACGGAGTGCACAACGGTAAACAAGAGGCCATTACACGTGCGTTGTGCACACCTTGCGGGGTAACATGCTATACTAGCACCCCGCCCACCCGCCTCTCGTCCAGCCGCGCCCCCCCCCTCCAACCGCAGCACCCAAACCTTCCCCTCCCCCTAGCCCTTTCGCCAATATACCACCGACACCCCCCCCGTCAAAGCGGCAAGCACGTAACACTGCGCGGAAACTCCGCAAACTGCAGAAGGCGGAGGAGCTAAAAGAGGTGTTGAAGGACCTTTCAGACAGTGCTATCCCCCTTGTTTACACAGACGGCTCCTCAGCGGTGGAGGGCCGCGCAGGCCGTCTGGCAGGATATGGCATATTTTGTGAAAAGCAAACGAGCATAGCGGCTTTTGTGCCGGATGAGCAGAGACAGACAAACAACTCGGCAGAGCTGCCGGCAGTCATCAGGGCGCTTCGCATATTTAGCACAGGGGACATTGCGATCTGCACGGACTCACAGTATGTGGTCCTGGGGGCGACCGGCGCTGCGCGCCGCTGGCGCCTGCGTGGGTGGATAGGGTCGTCTGGCCCAGTCTCCAACGTTCCCCTGTGGGAACAACTCCTGGCTGCACTTGATGAGAATTCACGCCATTGGGTCAAAGCACCTTCACACGTAACCATCGAAGGTGACAATGAGGCGGACCGCCTGGCTGACCAGAGCAGGCAACCGCACCCGCGGTTCCCTCACCCACGCACCCCATCCCTGCTACTCTCTTTGGCTAGCACACCGCGTGCCCCAAAAAGGCCTAAGCTTCTTACACTAGACAACTCTCCACTTCCGGTGAAACGTCTGGATTTTGGCGCACAGGCATCACCCCCGCTTATTCACTCCATTGAAGGACAGGCGGTCCTCACTTCACTCAACCTTACACTCATGGCTGACGCTCTCTCGACAACATCTGACATCAGTTACTGTGACACTGATTCATGGAGTGCAGAAAGCACTGACAGTGCGAGCCAGCTCAGCTCTCGCACGTGCTCCACAGAAGGCAGTCGTGACTAACTACTTTGTGTCCACTGGCACTGTGGTTTCCACGCCAGTTTAGCCGCTAAGGCCGACAGGTTCCACTAGGTGCCCTCCCCCCAATACACATTTCACTCGGGCGCCAACCCCTGCAGTTGCCATTGACCTATGGATTTTGAGCTGCCATTTCTCTTGGCATATAGCTCATCTAGGCTACTTTGGGCAATAGGGGTGTGGCGTCACGCAAACCCTGGGCGCCGAGAGACCACCACAGCTGCCGCAAGGGCTACGCGTGGTCGTCTCCCGGGCTTTGTGGTGTGTGTGCGCTCCCCTGCCTTTTCTTCTCTTTTCTTTTTCCTTTTTCTTCTGATTTGCCTTTTCCATTGCATTGCTGCGGCGCCCAATGGAACCCGGCGATTCCACCCGCAAGAGGAGGCGGGGAAGCACGTCGTCTGATCCTGGACGGGCAGAGAAAAAACGAAGAAGGCAGGACCGCAATCTGATTGACAATGTGACCGTCACTGAGCATTTGGCAGCAGCGTCCAGCAGCTACAGAACATGGACGCTTGTCCCACCCATACCGGAACAAAAGCAATACAGTCTCCTTGTCGCACTGGCTCACAAGCTCGAACGGCGCGTCCCGCACCCTGTGTGGCGCCAGTCTGAGTCGAAAACACACGGCGGAGTCCACTCCATGGACCATTCGGTTGTCATCACGGAGATCGACACTAACAGGTCGCTGAACACTGGCATCACAACACAACGCATTGCACGAGTTCCCAAGGATACAATGCGGCTGTGGTGCATGGGGCTGCCCCGTTTGGTCCTAGCCTACCAGCAGGTAGTGCAGGCCTTTGTTGATGCGGACCGTGACCAGGACGACTGACACACAGCCGACCGGGCCTCGGGTCGCCCTGCTGCTACCACTGTCTGACGCTTGGTCTGTCTTCTAATCACTCTGATGAAGAACTGTTTTTCTGCGCACTAAGCAACTTTTTGCACTCCATGAAAATGAATTTGATGCTAACGACTCAGGAGCCCCCTCCCCGCTGCCAGGAAGCTCCCAGGGCAGCAGGGTTATAGACTCCGGCAGTGGCACAGCTACATGGGATCACTCACAATTATCAAGCTGCAGTACGGATGATGGGCGATCCCACTCGACTGATGGCAGTCGCAACTAGCCGATCGCCACGAGCATGCCTCCTCTCATTCCTGTCTTTCTCCCCCCCTAGGCCAGCAGCGCTTTTTTGGCTCTGGCCCCCCCTGTTTACTGAATGCCTCTCTCTCTCAACCCCACCACCAGTGTTTACCCTGTGAAACCGTAATCTTCCATGGACCAAGGGTAAGGCCGAGTGAGTGCCATGCATCAGCAGCCTGAGGAACATGGGTAGTGGTAGAATGCAGTCGATCCTTGATTGACGCTTTATTCTCTTGGCGGGCTGAGTATTGGGTTTGAATGCAGCAACTAACCTGCCTTGGGCGGCGCCCACTGAACGGTCGTCAACGCAAGCTGACCTCGGCTATGTACATAGATAGTGGAGCACCCCAACCAAGAAGGGGACACTTTGCATTTGCAATTGCCCGGAACACATGAACATTCGAACTAACGGTTGAAAGTGTCTATGGCGGGGACATTCAATCAATCAGTACCGACCGTTGAGCCCCCCTCTCGTCCACAGCAATTTGTCGCCGGCACATTGGGTTAGCTAGATCCCGCTAAAGCACTATTGACAAGCCGCATGGCTCCGTTGGTTGTGGCGGCGGGTACGTTGCTGGGTCAGGTAGCGCGTTGGGAACGACTTCCCACCCTCTGCCGCCACTGCGGCCAACAACACGGGAGTTCCGTGCAAATGCGGCTGGCCACTAGTGGGCCATTTTCTGGACCGGATTCGAGGGCCAAGTGGAACGAGTGGGCCTCATACGCCCAAACTTGGCTTCAAGCAGCGACGGGCCGCAAAAAGTGCTGCGCGCATGACTTCGCATCCCGTTGTCCCTAATTGACGCAGTCCCCCAACAGGACCACCACAAACTTCGGTCTTTGGCAGGACTCTTCCAGTTCCGGGTCATAAAGGGAGTACAGTGACTCCTGCGCGAACGTACGGCCCCCACACCCGACCTCCCCCTGTCACCCTTATGGATCACACACTTCACCGTGCAGCAGTACAAACTACGTGAAACCACACAAAACCTACGCAACATGGTTGGGGCCCCGGTAGGAGGATCACGAATGCGAAATCAGCGAGATGAACCAAGCCCGACCGTCATCGACACCGAAACTTGGCTCCAGGAAGCACGACAGGCCAATCACCTGGACGCTATGCAATGGTTTACACGTACCATCCTCCAACAAACATACACTAATGTTCACTCAAGGAAAAGATCCAGAACACTGAACTCCCTCCACGCACAATGGGGAGCACTCCTAACACGCATGGAGGAACCCACTCGTAGACACCCGCGCAAGGCAACACAGACATCCCAAGCAACCTCCCTGTGTGCCCACTAAATGAAGCACCTACGGGACCTAAAGGTACACTACAACAAAGCCCTAGGGGCCAAGCGAGACTGTGTGAGACTGCTATCGACACATTTGCAAGACAAAATACACACCACACAATTACACGACCGGCTGGGCGATCACACCGCTGCGACTGCTGAGGGCTATTCAGTGGCCAAACATGACACGTGTTCTCCATACACGGACAGCGCGACATGGGTTGCCCTCACCAACAAGCACCAAGCATACATGCGACGGTCACACAATATGCTACGTACATATCACCACAACGCAAAAACATTGTATGACCACGTTGCGGACTGGCTCTGGCGGCAGCAACTGGAGCAACAGGCACACACAACAATGCACACACCTGACAACACTAACACACACCTCATACGGTGATAGTTGTATCTCCATAGGAAACGACCTAGGGAAGATTGGGACCCATCAGCATGGGAGATCCCCCTTCAGCCACTACCAAAACAACAAAAGATACACTAGGACCCCGTGGAGTGGGAGATACCACTACAGTGACACGCGATAGTCTCGAGGTGATGTGCCTACCACACTCACACGGGTATTGCGGTCGTACTTAGTACGGAACCGCGATCCTACGGAACGACGGTTGGCATTGCCATCAGCCTCCCACCTGTCTGCTTTACAACGAAAGCACGGGGGACCAGTGATGAGCTGAATGCCATATGCTACCCAGGCGTTCGCCAAAACGTGCTACATATCTGTCCATATTTGGATCGGCCCTTAGGGCACTGGCACTTGTGGAACTTGGCCAATTTGATAGCAAAAAAACAAGTATCCGCTCATGTCTCCTCCGGCAGCATTGACACGCCGGCCGCCGTCGCTCTGGTCACCACCAAAGCGAAGCCCGTGTAGCCACGCACGCCGGCCGAAGGATCCTGTACCTGCCCCCGGCACGACCAGCCTGCCCCTCTCGAGGGGGCCCAACCTGGTGCCGCCGTTCCTCCCCCCTTTGAGAGCGGTGATGCACGCTACCGCTACCTCTTTCCGTAGCATCACGAAAGTCCGCAGGGCCTCTGTGGGTGGGGGGGGGGGGGCGAAGCGCTGCTAGGAGGGCTAGCTGGGCATCTTTTTTTGACCATTCTCCACCCGTGCCTGTTTTTGCCCCCATCTCACCACACAATTTAAAGTACCTTCTCGCCGTAATTAAGAATTTGGCTCATCCTTTGCACCCAGCTTATGACGATGGCAAGGGTGGTGGTTGGAAGTGGTATGAGTCACATTTTGTGTTACATTTTGTGTTGTTGAATTCTCATATTTTGGCTTATGCAAGGTGCCTTGTAGGCAAAGTTTGCAGTCTAGTTCGGTCTACTTGGGGGACTTCCCAAGGTGATGATAAACTTGAGGCTAGAGATAAGGTACTTAATACAAAGGTAGCGTACCGGGCCTGCACCGGGCGTGCACCGGGCAAAAATCCCCTGTAACACTTTTATTCCTCCGTCCACTGGCAGAGATGTTGAAATGCTGTTTTTGTAGCTCCACGGTGCGGTAATACTCCCCCACTAGCAAAGTAGACAAGAACGGTTGACAATAGCAGCAAGCGTTTTCACTGAACAACATTGAGCCTCACAGAATCACAACGTTCCGGCAAAACATTCCGGCACGTTCCGGTGACTCTTTTTTTTTTTGTTTGTTCGTCCGCCAGTCCAATGTTTGGCCCTTTCTCGGGAGCGGAATCATGGCGATGCCACGGTCTGGAATGATCTAACATGCCGGTCTGTCCAGCGCATTAACAAACACTTCCTCCAAATTTCCAGCATTGGGATATCAGATCATCGGAGTATGCCAAATGGCCACGTCTCAGCTTGTGACACCGATCTCAGCTATTCCTCGGTATCGGTTTATGCTCTCACTTCCTATGCTCTCACTCCCCTCGTGGCTTGCCTCTAAATGTACCCTTTATCTGCGTCGCTTCTTTCCCCCTCGTCTTCTCTCTCTCCTCGCTATAGGCCTTTTTTTTGCTGACTCCAGAAGTTCAAAGAGTTCTCAAGATAGTCCTTGGCAAATGGGCCTTGCTTCAGCATATGATACATTGGATCCCTGCAATGCAGGGCGCAGGGCGCAAACAAAAAAGCTCATAAGCATGTACAAGAGGGCTCTCTGGTGCGGTAGGTGACCGCCACGCCATCAGGTGAACCTAGAAGTGGTGTGCCAGGAGATGACTGGTAAGAAATTATGAAAGATGACTGGTAAGAAATACCCCACTAAACGGGGTGTGTAGCATAATATCACATCGCAAGTGCGGCGGCCTAAGGGCGCTCCAGTGCGGTATGTTGCCGCCAATCCAGGCAGTACAAGACCTGAATCGAATGCACTGCAGACACAAGGTGAGGAGTCTGTGCATTTTCCATCCGACCATGGAGTCCCGTGGCACCTCATATATAGTGGAGGTGTCGGGTGGCAGTTGCCGACGCTCGGAGCGCGTGCAGCGGGTCACCTCCTTAGGGGGTACTGACGAGTCTATAGACGTTCCACCTCCCCATCGAGGGGGTAATCTTCTGCCAGTGCCCATTGTGGGGGGGACAAGGCCGCGGGTGGCTTCAGGGTTCCATGGCATCTTCAAACGGTGGAGGCACAGGTGGCACTGATTGTTGGGCGTGGCCGCCCCAGCTACCGATGCCCGTCCCGACGCGCCCGCCCACAAAGCCGGTAACCCCTACGAGTTGGCATCCGAGCGCCAGGCACCGAACAAGGAGGGGCCCGGCGGTCTGTCTGCATACGCAGCCGAACGGGCCTGCCCCTACCCCCAAGCCAGGGACCGCATCACACCATATGAGGAGGTCCTGGCAGGGGGCTATCCATGACTGATTTCCGTGATTTGTAGGCCTTGTTCCTGCATGAAAGCCATGCGAGCCACAGACCAAGCCCACCCGACTCTGATTCAGCGTTAATGAGACTGTGATGCAGCAGTGTATTGCCCGCAGGGAGGTCCAGAGGACCAGAGCAGGAAGGGGGGGGGGGGGCAGGACGACGAAGCCACTCTAAACAATTTTCTCGTCAGATTGACTCCAAGAGGACAGGTGACAAACGTGTCTATAATGGGAATTGAACTCGGAGATTTTCATCCACAAGCCCAATGCTTACTCACTAGAACTGCATCTGCATCTACATCTGCTATATCCTTGCTCAAGGCCAGAATAGATATCTAGGGGTAAAAAAAAATTTCGAAAATTGACAGACATTTTGGGTTTCCACATGACTCTGACTTACACGGCAACCAAAATGAAGGCGTGTTTGGGGCTTGGGACCGTGGAGCGAGCCAGAAAATGGCCGAAAAGTGATTTTTTGGTTCGCCGGAACGTTGTCGCCGGAACGTTGGGTTTTTCTCCCCGGAACGGGGATGGGGGGCGGGCTGCACAGGGGTGGGTACGCAGGGGTGGAACAGTAGTGCACCGGGCGCGCGCCAGGCAAACGCTCCCTGCTGTTGTGATGGGATTGAAATTGTGTGCTTGTTGCTCCTTCGCACACACAAGCATCAGTTTGTACAGTGATACACAAGAGGTGATGTCTAAGCACGACCGGCGCATGCAACCGGTGTTCTTTGCCCCTGCTTGCGCAAGTGGGAGGGGATGTCGCAGGTCCAAAGGTTGAGTTCATTGGAGAGGGAGGTGGAGGGGCTGCCGGGGTAGTTGGGGATGGTGGACAGTTCTGGGGTGTTGGCCCGCATCCACGCATTGCCAGAAAGTAGGGATGTTTGGAAGGGGGGAGGTTACCCCCCCCCCCCCTCCAATGCAGACAGGACTAACAGGACTTAGGTATTGATCTCTTTCGGATCGATGTTTCACTGGTTTTATCCTTATCTATGCCTGCGCTGTAGCTTCACTCAGAGCGCCGCCTTCACACTGTACATCCTACTGTACATAGGAGTAGTGGAGCACCCCAACCAAGAAGGGGACACATGCATTTGATAGGACGAACCTATGGACTAATGGCTGGAATTGTCTATGGCGGGGACATTCAGCCGATCGATACCGACCATTGATCCCCCTCCAAGGCAGATTCCATGCATTTTCTTCTGACAATGAATTTAGCACCGATGTCAGCTCTACTAGGAAAAGACTATAAGTGGTCTCGACTAACACACATAACCCCCATTCCCCAGAGGTTCTGGCTCAGGCTAGGCCCCCTACCGCGACCCAAGCAGGCACCAGAGACAGAACCGCGGACCGCCAGGACTGCATGATTTGTCTTCTTAAGCTGGCGCCTCAGGCGACCGCTGGGGGCCCTGGACCCATGCGGGCTTCCCTCTTGAATATTGTTCTTCCTTCTCAACTAACACACAAACACACACACACGCATCTGACCCCGAGCTCCCCACGGTACAGCGGACAGGAGGGGTAAGTTGGCCAGAGGAGTGCCAGCGATGCAAGCTTGCCCAGCCGCCCATGCACCGTCACCCCATGTATAGTAGCATTCAGGCTAGAGGTTTTGGCCGACAAAACACGGCCACTGTGAGGGTAATTAGGCGAACACAAGTGCCAGCCTTGCACATACGCCAATGTTTGATACCGGACATTTTCATCTGTGGAACTGCCAAACATTGCTGCATATGCATACCAGGACCTGCATGTGTGGAGCGCTTCGTTGACCTGCATGCGGCCCTCCAAGGCGCCCAGCCGATGCCCAGCCGCTGTCCCCCTGACGGCAAGTGCCAGCTTCAATGGCATTTGTAACCAACAGTAACTGTCCCCAACCGCTTTGGCAGCCTCCTCCAACCGCCCGTCCAACCCTTACCTTCTAATGCATCCCTGCACACAAGCCCCCGGTGATGCACGTGCCAGCCCGGCACCCCGCAGAAGTTCTCGCGATTCCCCTTCTTTTGCTCGCAGTCCCTTGTTATTTCGTCATGGAATTCCACAACCAACCCTTGTTGAACGCCCGCTGCCCTCCCGCGGAGGCCGTTGCAGGGCCAAGCCCCAGCCCGTGGTGCATGCTCCTGGGGGCCACTGCATGGGCCGGGGCATGCGTCCTCATGGCGGCCACGCTCACGCCCCCCCGCGAGGCTTCGCTGCGCAGCACCGGCGGGACTGCGCGTGCTCAGCGACCCCTCGTGGCCCACCGGGCGCCTGTTGGGCCCATCGCAGTCGCCTCCCGGCCCTCGGGCCTTGCACCAAAGAGGGCGCCCATCAGGGCAAAGCAGGACCCGGGGTCCGATGTTGGAGAAGGGCACAGCCACTCCAGCCCCGGGCAACCTTCGACGCAGCATCCGTTGGGCCTGCGACTTGTTGCGCTTGCTGCCACCGTGGCCACTGGCATTTATGGCGCATGCCGCCGCCGCATGAGGTGCGGGGAGACACAACGGCTGATGGAGCAAATGTATGAGCGGGGGTCGGGCGGGAGTCGCCGACCCAGCGGCACCGGCCCATTGGACCCGTTGGGCTTGAGGACCGGGATGGTGGATGCAACCACGTGCTTTGCGTTGATGATGGCGACGGCATCCAAGCCCCCATCCGGGATCAAACAACCCGTTTTCGATGACGTGTGCGGCGAAACCGGGATTACCTTGTCCAGGTGTGAAAATAGTTTGCTGCAGACGTTCCTTTCTGTAGACCAAGGGTGGGTGGCTCACTTGCGGCGTGGTTGAGCCCAGTCTTGCTGCTCGCGGTTGGATTCCATCCGGAGCGGGAAGCCATCTCGAGTGGCATGGTAATCCTGTGATGGAGTGCATGGTAATCCTGTGATGGAGTGCATGGTAATCCTGTGATGGAGTGCATGGTAATCCTGTGATGGAGTGCATGGTATCCTGTGATGGAGTGCATGGTAATCCTGTGATGGAGTGCATGGTAATCCTGTGATGGAGTGCATGGTAATCCTGTGATGGAGTGCATGGTAATCCTGTGATGGAGTGCATGGTAATCCTGTGATGGAGTGCATGGTAATCCTGTGATGGAGTGCATGGTAATCCTGTGATGGAGTGCATGGTAATCCTGTGATGGAGTGCATGGTAATCCTGTGATGGAGTGCATGGTAATCCTGTGATTTGTTTCATCCTGAGTGGCCAATGCGTAACGAAATCCTTCATGACCACGAGTTGTGGTTGTTCACGTGTGTCCACTAAAGACCATCCCCTCGCTAGTCATGTTACAAACAGGGCTTGCGCGTGGGAGATCCTTGGTCATGGTACGTTCTCTGCAATCAACGAGCAATTGGGACAGGCACACAAAGCACGGGCGTTGGCCACCAAACGGTCCTTAAGATGCTGTTTACTGAGATGGGTTTACACTGTCGAGGTTTTACAAGGTCCAAGGGTGAGCAACACATTTTAGCAGCAGCAAGCAGGCGGTTAAAAGGTCTTTTTTCCCACAGGGTGACTCAAAACTAGAATTGGAGTAGCTCAAAACGACCGCAGAGCAAATGCGCATCACCACAAACAAGTTTTGTGCTATTTTGAGCCGTCTAGCCCGTTCTGTGGTCAATTTGGTGTCCAAAAATGGCCTTTTTCAGCCTGTTTTGAGGCAGTTTTCAGGCCGATCACCAGTGTGCCAACCAAGTGTCTCAAAATGCAGCAATGACATCTGCCACCCAGCTCGGTCCTAGTAGTAAGTCTTGATTTCATTGCGCTCGAAATGTGTTTCCATTGGAGCACGGAGATGGTGAGGGGTTGCAATTGTTGTCTCTTGTGGGCGACACTCTCCCCACGATTGGACACCTGCGCAACGTTAGCAGAACTGCAGAGGCGGCAAGTGCATTCCAAGTGCTCCTCGTACCACTCAGGGCGCATTCCACCCCAAGGCCACACCACTTGGGGGGCGTTTTGCGAGCTGTGCACGCGCTGTGCACAAGGTTTGTACAAGAACGTACCCAATCTACATAGCAATGTTTAGTACCAATGACAATTAGCCTTGTTGTGCATTTATATGAGTTCCTTGCATGCCTAGCCCTCATTTGTGTTGCATTTGTGTGTGTTGTTGTGCATGTCACTCTAAAAGGGTACCCGATTCAGTGCTATGGTGATACATTCAGGTACCCTGTTCAGGGGCCTCCATTACTCTACTGTCTCTCAGACCTTCATGTCCACATCAATCGAAAGGGACGGCCGCGTGCGGTCCCCTTCACCGCCACCCTCTCCTAGGCAGCCCGCCCTTAGTCTCCTCGCATCACCAGAGGCTAAGCGGCGCGATCCCCTGCCATCGCGGCGACCGAATACACAGTCTACGTCGGTGTCACAGCTACAGTCGGCACGTGTTGAGCACCTCTTTGCCCGATCTATGGCATTGGAAGGTCATTTGAGACATTTGGATGGGTTCCGCTCGTGACCTACATGCCAATACACGCATTCTTTTGCACTTTACCCAATTTCAGCTCCGTCGGCAGAAGGTATATCAGCCCTACGGACCTTGGGAGCATTTCCCTTCTTCCATTTGACGCGACGAGGAAGCACCTCCTTTGGAGCCTGACTCAGATGATATGTATTTATGCCAATTGTGTGCACACAAGGAGACTTCGGAGTGTTGCCAATGCCATCTGTTTTTGTGCAATAAATGCATGGCTGATCACTCGTGTGGTTTGCCAGATGATGAGCCGTGATTATATTGTATTGTTTCTTACGTTCGGACATTGAGAAAAATTGCGAATTTCGAATACTTTCACTTCCGATGTGTTCATTGTGCATGTGCTTCTCATTCTGTTGTAAGGTGCTGTTGAGGATTCAATTTGGGGCCTTGGGTGGCCTGGGGAGGGGGGTTGGGGTGAAACATCAGATTGTGCAACATTGTGGTGCTCTAGAATGGTATATAAAGACAAAGATATTAGCAGTAGTAACAAAAACCCACCATTTCCCCCTGCAATAGCCGCGCCGTGTGCACGCTGTGCAGTAACGCCCCCTTAGGATGGTTGCCAGACTCCTGTGGCGCCGGGCAAAGGTTCAGGGGGTGGCTGTCCCACCTCCAACCGTTTGGGGGCATGTGTCTGTTTGGGATTTTCTGACCTATCCTCGCACAATGGGATTTGGGCACTTACTTTAGTGCCCAACAGAGCAACCAATGATTCCAAGAGAGGTTGATATTGTCATTGCACTCCCTCGCCACCACCCAATGGTACCCTTAGAGAGCATCGGGGGCGGACACCTCCCTCACCAGAGTATCTCAGAGTCTGTAGGGCCCTCCCAGGGCTGGCCAGGGTGAATGGCAACCCCTGTTTCCAAATGACGCAGGGCCTCCCCCCTGCAGCATCACACCATGGCGCACAGCATGCGGCCCAACCCGCCACTGTCGCCCAGAAGCAGCGAGCATGGCCGGGCAACCACAGAGCAAACATCACCACGGTCAGCGGTGGAGCCTCTTGAAGGCTTTACCACGTGCTCCCACTGGGACACAGGGGTAAAGATCCAATGGTCTTCAAGCCCAAGGCCGATGCTCCATGAACAAATGCACGCTCTCTCTCTCTCTCTCTCTCTCTCTCCCTCTCCCCCTCTGTCCCCCTCTTTCTCTCTCTCTCTCTCTCTCTCTCTCTCTCTCTCTCTCTCTCTCTCTCTCTCTCTCTCACCACCGCTTCTTCCAATCATGCATGAATGACGTGTGCCTCTGCAACTGTGAAAAGGGCACCCCACGCTCGGTATGACAAGGGGAAAGCATTGGGAGAGATGGCCGGAACATTGATTTGGATGCCGGGCGCGCGCCGGGAAAACGCTCCCTGCTTGTGGCACCGCAAGCCGATCACGCTCCTCCCAAACCCAGTGGATCGCCACCCCGTCATGGGGACCTCTCAGGTACATGATGGAGCTGACGCGGGCCAACCCAGAAATGGCCGAGCTGGAGGCGATTTTTTCTGCGATTCAAACTGCATGCAAGACCATTGGACAGCTGATCCGGCGTTCTGCCATCGATGGGACCACCGGACTCCACGGCCATGTCAACGTGCAAGGTATGCCCTGCATATGCCCTGGGCGGGTGTTGATGTGCGACGCACACACGGCGGTGCGTGAGAGTGCGGGCAACCACGTCTATTTGAGTGAGGGCCATTATCAAAACGAACACCAACCCCCCGTCGCCGACGAACTTATCGACGCTGCCCTCCGGCGTCTGGCGTCTCTATGTCGCAGCAATTTGCACCCGCGGAGGGACCCATGCCTTGTTTTTGCCGCCAAATGCCAGTTGCATCTGGGGAGGTCGGGATTTCAACTGAAGGGGGGGGGGGGATCAATAGAGCCCCCCAAGACTGGGGGGGGGGGGGGTCGGGAAAAGGGCTCTATTGACAGGACCATTAATCAGTTGTTATGAACTCTGGCGCCGAAAATCACCTCGAAGAGAGGTTGTTAGATCAAGCGTAGGCGCGGACGCCACACACACCCCCTTTTGGGGGTCGTTCACTTAGCATACCCAAAGGCATACTATTGGATACCTGAGCCCCGTTTTTAAATCATTATTTTGCCCGATCCCCCAACGGGTTTTTGATTTTGAGGCCTCTATAGCCCTGAAACTGGATACCTTTTTTTTTCAGGGGGGGGGGGGGGTCAAAAGTTTGTGCTTAGAAGGATTTGAACCGGGGTCGAGTAAAAGAAAGCTGAAAGGTCAGTCGGCGCGCAACCCAAGTACTCTGTTGCGCTGACCCAATTTTTTTTGAGGTTTTTCATCTGCCCCACAATATATACCTCAAGTTGATCAATTGCTGCTCTGATCCATCTGAGGGATCAATCGTAATGTTGGAAACAACTGTTCCGGCGTTGGGCTTTCAGCCGCTTGACCTGGAAACAAACCCATCCAATCCTGCCCAATGACATGGGGGGGCTGTTTGCGCAACGGGAGCGGGAGCCCATCAGGGGCAGACCAGCTGTGAGGGGGAAAAGGACATATGGTGGACGGCCCGGACAGCGGGTGGAGGAACAGGGCACCTGGGCCTCACAGAAGCACAGAGAGGCAGGCTATGGACGGCCTGTGGACAGAGGTGTGTGGACAGCAAAAACAGTCAAACGACCCCGGCAACAACCAGCACATCCTCAATACGCCAACTATTGGGCGCCGCTGACACGCAAACGGCACACCACGCCACATTCAGCACAGCCCCGGTACACCAACTACTGGGCTCCGCGAACGCGGAAACGACACCAGCGGGAGCACCGGCCGCAGCGGCCGACAGAACGCAGCGACCCGACGCAACATGCGAAGGGAAGAACGGGTGACTGTCCGGGGCCCCGTAAAGGAGCAACAACCCGACGGAATGTCACACGGGGGGGGGGGGTCCGAGGAGGTTTGGGGCGGGACGGGATGCCCCTAAGTAATGAAGATGGGGCTTGCCTGGGACTTCACGCGGCTTGGGCTTTGCGCCGAGGGAGGGTCGGGGCTGGCGATGTCGGGGCCCTTTTCGGAAAGCGTGCGGCGGTCGTGCGGCGGTCTCCGAGACTCTTGCGGTGGCGGTGCGGTCACTTGACCTCACCGCCACCTCACGGAGTAGACAAGGGTGCGCAGGCCCAGCAGAGATGCATTGGAAAGGGGGGGGGGGGTACGCCCCCCCCCCCCCCTCCAGGGCGCCCAGCCTATGCCCAGCCACTGTCTCCCTGACGCCAAGTGCCGGCCTCAATGGCATTTGTAACCAACAGTAACCGCCCCCCAACCGCTTTGGCAACCGCCTTCAACCGCCTGCCTAACCGCCTCTGGGGCCGCCTCTGAGGCCCCTTCCCTTCTGATGCATCCCTGAGGCCCAGCCCTCCCCACCCTGTCATGCCCCGGAGGGCCCGGCGCCCGCCCCTCACACCCTCCCGGCCCCCCGCAGGGGAGGACCAGAAGAAGTTGGATGTGATCACGAACGAGGTCCTCAAGCGGGCGTTGAAGTCCACGGGGCGGATGGGGGTCATGGCGTCGGAGGAGGAGGACACCCCCGTGAAGGTGTCGTGCCCCCCCCCCCCGGCCCCGGCCCCGCTCCATCGAGCCCCGATCTTCCACACGACCAAACGCAGGCTTACATTGAGAACAACAACCGCAGGAAGAGCCCCCCCCCCCCGACCCCCCACCCCAAGACCAAAGTGACCACCACGGGACAAACGAAATTTGCAATTGGGAAACTCTTGTCGGGCCGTTTTTGGCCGCCGGCGGGGGACACTCAACCGCCGGCGGGGGAAACTCAACCGCCGGCGGGGGACACTCAACCGCCGGCGGGGGAAACTCAACCGCCGGCGGTGGAAACTCAACCACCGGCGGGGGAAACTCAACCGCCGGCGGGGGAAACTCAACCGCCGGTGGTGGACGCTCAACCACCGGCAGTGGACACTCAACCGCCGGCGGGAGACGCTCAACCACCGGCAGGGGACACTCAACCGCCGGTGGGGGACACTCAACCGCCGGCGGTGGACACTCAACCGCCGGCGGTGGACACTCAACCGCCGGCGGGGTACACTCAACCGCCAGCGGGGTACACTCAACCGCCGGCGGTGGACGCTCAACCGCCGGCGGTTGCCGATGGGCAATCCCGGATCCAGTGTGCTTTCCCACACTGATTGCAGTCGGCAAGGGGGGGGGGGGGGGCTGCGATATCATAGCAAAGGTTGTCCCCTTTTGTCACGTAGTAGACCACGTCGTCGACCTTTACGAATTTGAAACGACCTCCTGCTGTGTCTTCATAGAATGTTTTTCCTCCTTCCGCCACGATCTTTGCCAGTGGCATGCCACTCTTTTTGTTCTTCGGTTGACCTATCCCTGTCCCAGGGCTCGCTCTTGGTCCATTTTTTCTCCCACCAATGAACGATCCATACCTGCTTGAGTAGGTTTTTGGCTCTCCCTTATCAGTCCCCAGGCCTGTCCGGCCAGTACATCACCCTTTGAATTTTCATTGGAGTCCAGGTACTCAATCAGGGAACCGCACAGTGAGGTCATCCATTTTGGTAGTACATAGCTCTACAGAGCTCCGTGACGGCGAGTACCAGCTTCAACGGCATTTTTGACCGACAGTAACCGCCCCCAAGCGCTTCGGCAACCTCCTCCAACCGCTCGTCTAACCGCCTCTGGGGCCGCCTCTCAGGTCCCTTCCCTTCTGATGCATCCCCCCCCCCCCCCCCGGAGAGCGGACAGGTACGCAAGAGGCCCCGGCTGCAGACGCCAGGTTCCAGCATCCCTTGGCCCGGTGCGAAACCACCTGGGGCCATCGGGACGGACCGAACGCTGGCAACAGGTGGGCGACACCCCACACCACACCACGTGGGCCCGGTGCGCACGACGTTCCGGACACCACAACCGAACTCCCCACTGTCCCCCCAAGAGTCCATGCAGCTACTGGCATCGTTGGAGTTGGTGGCAATGGAGGGCGAGTGCCCCCTCAACCCCCGCAGCCTGAATTTTTCAGACTCGCCACAAGAGGCCCGCTCGAACGGATCCACGTTGGCCTCTCCCTCCACGGCTTCCACGCTGTCATGTAGCACGGAAGGATCGCGCTGCCAAACCCCCTGAATGTTGTGTGTTGTGTGTGCATTAACTTTAACCAGACCTGTACCCTCTGGGTTTTTCAACCTAAGGCCCCCACAATGCCTGACCAAGTGTGGACAGATGGGGCCAGCTACTATAGCAGCACGGGGAGGGAGTGACCCCTGACCTGCATGTACGCCTAACCCAGTAGAGCCCGGACAGCTAAAGTGGCCTGCGGAGGTAGGGTCGAGGGATGAACACCAGTCCGCCGGACACTCAACGGATGCGCCACGAGATGGCAAGATGGACAGAAGGCGATGACAGTCGCGGGGCAGGCGCGGCCAGAGCCTAAGCGGACACTGCAACCTGACCATATTGAGGCCCCAGAGAGCGGCGTCAGTGACGTGCGTGGGACGGGGGTTGACTGCATGGCGCCGACCGCACGACTGCGAAGGCCGCGGGAGGGCGTGGTGTGTGTGGGGGGCGGCGTGCGCAGTTGGAGGGCGGCGGAGGGGGTGAGGGCCGGGTCACGGCGTGATGGCGAACGTGCCTTGTCCCCCGGGGGTGGAGGTGGGGGGGTTCAGAGGCCAAAAACAAGGTCCGTGTACCTCATTCGACCTCCAGTTTCGGGCCCCTTTGATAAGCTTTTTTTTTCGAATTATTTGGAATTCCAAAAAGAAAACTAAAAAAATGAAAAAAGATATATATTCAAAAAATTCAAACGAAATTCCAAAAAGCCCCCCTTTGATAAACTTGATTTTTTTTCCGCAGGAAGAATTTTCTGATGTGGGTGGGGGGTGGGTCAGGCGGAGGGGCCCAGGCTGGCACCACCCCCCCCCCTCCCGCTGTAACGGTAAGCCGTGGCCTTGCACGGGGCGTCCCTTTTTCTTTGCCTTTTCGCCGCAGGTGGACAACCAGCCCCACCCCTCGTACGACGCCCACGAGGGGCACGTCGAGACGGCGAAGTACGTCACCGTGTTCGACCCCCTGGACGGGTCCTCCAACGTGGACGCCGGCATTCCCACGGGGACCATCTTCGGGATCTTCGAGCAGGATGACGAGTGCCTTCTCCCGGACGCCTTCTTCGAGGCCGAGACCCACCTCTCGGACGTGCAGCGGGTGTGTGCCCCCACATGCCCCGCCCTCCCATCGGCACATCCGGTTGCACGACGGCGTTGTGCGCCCCTGCAGGCCAACCCCCCCCCCCCTCCGGCGATCCTTATGAACACCAATTATTTTTCAAGGCCCCCAGGGACCACCAGCCGCCAACCGCCACCAACCGCCAACCACCAACCGCCAGCAGCCGCCAACTGCCAACCGCCGACCATCTGCCTCTGTGGTCTTGTGTCTTGCCCATGTCTTGCCCATGAAGCGGAGAGCGTCCCCGTGAACGTTCGTTTCTGTTGGCGTTACGGACCCTTTTCTCTTTTTCCCTCTCAGCGACAGCCCTGGCCCCCCCTCTGTCTCACTCTCACTGAGGAAAGTGATTCTCCCCGGCTGTTTGGGATTGGCTGTACGGACCTACAGACAGCTTCCTCCCCAAGACCAGTGCGTACACCCGGAAGTCCCCCCGGCACACCTCCCCAGCCTGTAGGGCCTCTCCCCCCCCCTTCTCACACTTTTTCAACCCGCCCCCTCCACCCCCGCCCCGCCGGGTAGACAACCAAACCCCCCCAGCCTCGCGTGGATCATCCCCTCCTCAACCGGGGAACAGGTACGTACCCCCGGAAGCACCAACCGGCATACTACCGCAGCCCTGATGCCCCTCTTCTCAAGGAGCGGGCAACTCTTTTCCCCTGACGGATTGGGTGCGGGCTGCGTGGGTTCCATGTCTGCTTTTTTTTTTATTGTGGGGTGGGGGTGATCGATGGATTCTCTGAAGTCAATAGGGCGTCACCCCCTGAGATGTATTGGAATGGCTGGCAACTGCAGTAGCAGAGCCCCCCGCACACACAAAGACGTGTACGGTGGGGGGAAAGGAATGTAAATGCAGATGGAATGGAGATGAAAGGAAATGCGTGTCCCAAGAATGCCCCAAGAACACATCTCCTTTCATTTCCATTTCATGTACGCGTCGATGGGAGAAGGCGCACCGCAACATCCGCCGGTCCCGCTTCGGCGCAGGTGGCTGCGGGATGCGCCCGAGGCCGTGTGGTACGGAGTGCCCCTGCCTCCCGGTGTGCGCCGTGCACACCGACGGAGGCGGTGGGGTCCGCGACCGAAATGGAAAGAGCACCCACTTCAAAAGGGAAAGCAGGATCACATGCCTCCTATTGGCTGCGGCCATCCACACGCGCACGAGTGTTCGAGAACTCACCTTGTGTCTCCTCCGCAGCAGGTTTCGTTCACCATTTGGTGCCGTTCCCCGTATTGTGGCACCCGTCGGCAGCAGCTGCCAGGCCCATGCAGCCGGAGCCGCAAGCCCCCCTGCCTCCCCAAAACACGATGGAACACAAAGGGGGGATACGCAGTGTGCTGAAAAGAGCAGAGTGTGTCGGGTGTCACTGCGCCTGGGTCGCCCAGGGTCAGCGGTGTCCTGTTACCCCCGAGTCCAAAGCGGGGGAGCCTGCGACGCCCTGACAGGTCAGCCACAGGGTCTCAGAGCCCGGCGCTTCAGGCCACGTCAATACTGGTGCTGGACACATTACCATCCCATCCCCCCCCCCCCCTCCCCTGGTCTGGTTTGCACTGCAGTGCGGCAAGGCAAAAATGTACTGTGAGTTGTGGCGATGACCATATGCCACGGGGGCATGTGCGAGCCCAGTACCCGTTGCTGATGGCCCAATCCCTCTTCGAGGCGCCTTTGCCGACAAGTATTGTACCGGTACAAGTCCCGTGCCGGGCACATATTCTCGGATCCATGTCATCGCCTTTAGACAGTGCGATGCAGTCGTGCGATCGCATGCGGTCTGCCATTCGCGGCCGTGTGATCGTGTCCAAGCAGACACACATCGAATGCAACGAATTCGTCCCAAATGACCTGACCTCCAACTGACAGTACGACCCTTAGGGACAGTCCTGTAGGGGGCAGGGCTGCATTGGAAGGGAAGGCGCCTCAGAGGCGGCCCCAGAAGCGGTTAGGCAGGCGGTTGGAGGGGGTTGCCAAAGCGGTTGGGGGCGGTTACTGTCGGTTGAAAATGCCGTTGAGGCTGGCACTTGGCGTCAGGGGGGACAGTGGCCGGGCCATAGGCTGGGCGCCCTGGAGCGGGGGGGTAACCTTTCCCCCTTCCAATGCATCCCTGTGGGGGTGGGGGGGGGGGGCGCAGAGGGTGCCCCACATTTGAGTGGCAAGCAGTGCCGGACATGCATGTGGTGGGCGGTGGGAGTGCGCCTTGCGGCTGCGCCGCCGCGCAGGAGACACAGGCCGTGCTACGTGCAGCAGACCTCGGGGCCAGCGGGCCCTACGCCGGCCGCTGAAGGCTGGGGTCTGTCGTGTGGCAGTGACCAGTGGTTTGGGGCAGGGGGGCGGGGGATGCACGTGCGATTTTGTGCATTTCACATCAATTGGCTTATGTCCATTATTGTGTGATTCTGTGCCCTCTTCTGCCTTTTTTGCATTTTGCGGGGCATTTTGTTGCTTTTTTTTTTTTGCGTTTTTGTGCATTTTTGTGCATTTCACATCAGCCAGCTTTTGTGCGTTTTTGTGCGGATTATTTGGCCGACAGGGGCTTCTAACAACCACAACGATTCTTTCCCCTTTGTCCTCTGCCTCCTTCTGCGCCCCGTTTTCGGCGAGCGCAGTCTGCCCTGCCCTGTTACCCCCCCCCCCCCCAATTGTGTGTGTATAGGGGGGGGGTCCAGAGGCTGAACCCCCCCCCCTCGGCGCCCCATTCTTGACCCAAAAATTGGCTTGGGAAAATCAAATTTGAATAAGCGTCCCCTCGTGGGACCCCCCCCTCCCAGACCCCCGGACCCAGCCCCCCCCCCCCCCCTCCATTGCAAGATAGCTCTTCTACCTGAAGCCTGAGGGAGGCGGGTTGTGGGGTACATTTGGAACGCCCTTGAGAAGGGCTATTCGGAACACCCCCGGTGTTGAGCTGAGGACGCGGTGCAGAACTGCACTTTTGTGCACTTTTGTGCATTTCATATCAATTGGTCAATGTGCATTACTGTTTGTCCGGGTTGGGTGGTGCATGATCTGGTGGCCGCCGTGCAGCCCGGGCCAGGCTCCAGATGGGGCGCGTCTCAACCAACATGATGCACAGAACACAGAACTGGATTGGGCACAAATGAAGAAGAAAAATGATGCACCCCCCCCCCATCCTCCCCTTCCAATGTTTGAGGCTGACAGCCAAAAAAAAATCTGCTTCGGTGCTTTCGGTGCCAAGAGGAATTTTAACCTTCAAAATTTTCGGCCCGCCTTCGGCGAGGACCATAGGGAGACCCTCGGAGGAGGGGGGGTCGCAGCCAACCCCCCTCCCCCCCCCCTGCCCCCTTCAGACCCCCCCTCCCCCCCCCCGTTCTTCTAATATACATGCGGGCGCAGACGGGGGAGCGCACAGCCCCAGATCTGGGCAGGGTCGCTCCTCGGAGGATCCCACGTAGGATGGAGGCCCAGGTACTTCCGTCGCGCCGCGATACACTGGGGGGGGGGGTCAGGGCAGGGTGGTCCTTAAGGGACCAGATTTTTTTTTTGCTAAGGACCGCCCTTAAGGACCGCCCCAAGGGACCACCAACCGCCAACCGCCAACTCCCATCAACCACCAACCGCCACCAACCGCAGCCAACCGCCAGCGGCGACCAACTGCCACCAACCATGGTTGAGCACATGGAGTGCCCGCGGGCTTTTTTGGGAAAACTGGTTCCAGAACACTTTTTTTTTCCCGTTAAGGACCACCCTGGGGCAGGGGGGGTGTAAGGGCCTTATATATCTGTTGTATACCCCTGCATTCTCGGGGGTCCCCAAACACAGCGGGACAAAATCAGAATTAGCTGCCTCACCTTGCCTTCTCAGGGGCCCAAAAGAGGGCACAAATGCTACATCACCCGTGCATTCTCGGGGGTCCCCAAACAAAGGGGGACAAAATTAGAAGCTGATGCCTCACCCCTGCCTTCTCGGGGAACCAAGAGTACAACTGTATAGAGATGAGCTCTCACCCACTAACCCCCTAATCCCCTCAAACGCACTAGCGTCCAGGACTTGAAAAGGCGAATGCCCCCGTTCTTCTCATACATCCCTGGGCTGCCCCCCCCCAAACTTGCCTGGAACCCCCCCCCCCCAAAAAAAAAGGACTCCCATACCCAGACCCCAAACCCGGTGCGTTGCGCAGGATTGCCTGCGGCACACGCTGAAGACGGGCAACTCCCTGATGGCGGCCGGGTACTGCCTGTACTCCTCCGCCACGCACCTCGCGTTCACCATCGGGGCCGGCGTCAACATCTTCACCCTCGACCTGGGCCTAGGGGAGTTTGTGCTCACCCACCCCCACGTCCGCATGCCCCCGAGAGGCAGGATCTACTCGATGAACGCCGCCAACTACAAGAAGTGGGACGCGCCGATGCAGAGGTCCGAGCGGGGGCAGGGCGCTGGTGGCGGGAGGGGGTGGTTGTGCTGGAGTGGTGGCCAGCGAGTCGGGTAGCTGGGAGGGGGGGGGGGTCCGCATTTCTTCGCAATTTTCCACAACTTTCCGCAACTCCGACATTGTTTACAATTTTCCGCCATTTTTCGCAATTTCGCAATTTTCCGCAATTTTTCGCATTTCTTTTTTTTTTTTGCAGTTTTCCGCACTTGTTCCACAATCGCCTTTGGCTTGGCCACCCCGCGTGCTTGATTACACGGCCCCCTTCGGGTGCTGCTGTGGAGCCCTCTCTCTTTCAGCGCGGCACCATTTCCAAGCAGCAGCACAAGAAATGGATGACGATGCGCACCTGCCCATCGGTTCATGCACCAGTTCCATGGCGATGTTGAGGGTCGCCCCCCGCGATTGTGATGCCTGTGGACCACGTGTGAAGAGGCACAGAACCATCCTGAGCCACTCGGGCAGACGGGCTGCTCCTTGAGGCTTCGGGGGGTTTGGGTTGCGGCACCGCAACTTTTCCGGCAATTTTTCGCCATTTTATTTGCCGCCCCCTGACACCTGGTTAGAGGGGGGGCAAGGGGAGGTAAGGGGAGCCTGTGCCCCCCTCCCCCGCACACCCCAAATCGCCCCACCTGGACCCCCCCCCCCCCAACCGACCCTCCCGGAGCCCCCCCCCCAGCCTCTCCTATACCCCCCCCCCATTCGCCCTCCTGAACCCCCCCCTCAGATCCCCCCCCCCCCCCCCCCCCCCCCCCCCCCCAAGGGGCCTCCGGCAACAGTCAGTTGGGGGGGTAGTTGGCGTCCAGAACCGAGGGGTCGCCCCCCCGTGCCCCCTGACCGCCATCCCCCCCCCCCCCCCCCCGCCCCCGTTGGGGTCACCCCCGCCTGCCCCCACCCTCTGCCCTGCCCGGTGTCAGTCTCGCCGTGCTGCCGTGAAGCCGCGTCCACCCACCGACACACGCACGCACACACACAGGCGCACACGCCACCCTCGTACCCACGTTGGGACCCTGGACCAGGCCTTTGCTTTGGGGGATGGGGGGGGGGGGTCAGGGCGGGTTCCTAGTGAGGAGCCTTGTGGATGGCGCTGGGTCCTACTCAGTTGCCCATAGGGCGGGGCTCCTTCCTACTGAGCTGACTGGCATGTGGGGCTGGATCCTACTGAGATCCCCTCACCAGGGGCTCCTTCCTACTGAGCTGACTGGCATGTGGGGCTGGATCCTACTGAGATCCCCTCACCGGGGCAGGAGGTCACCCCCCGCCCCCGCCCCCATGAAGCAAAGGCCTGGGCCGGACATGGCATGGGCCAAGTAGCCACCTTGAGTCCTCCCCAGTCCGGGGGCCCCCGGAGATGTAGGGGTTATGGAGCCACTTGGACTGGGTTGAGGACCCCGGACAGGGCAAGGGCGGGGGCAAGGGCAGGGCCACGTGCATAGTTCCCGGCAGGGGCCATCGGTATGCAAAAGGGTGACATTCTGTCCACTGCGAGGCTGGCATGCGATGACATTTGGGGTGGATGAGCTGCGAGGGCCGCAATGTGTGTTACTCAAAATGCTCAGAACTTTTACGGAGATGTGCATCGAATGTGCATCGAGAACACGAATCAACTTTTTGACCCCCACCCCCACCCCACCCCACCCCACCCCACTTCGGTTGCGTGGCAAACCCTCCGCCGCGACGCGCGAAACCGTTTCGTACCGCAACACACATCCCTCGAATTGATCCGCTTCGACCCCCACCCCCCCCCCCCCCGTCCTCCAGGACACGGTCGGGTGTCTACTTTTTCAAACGGACCCCCCCCCCCCAGTTGCCAACTGCCAACCGCCAACCGCCGCCAACCGCCAACCGCCAACCGCTACCAACCACCAGTTGCCAACTGCCAACCGCCAACCGCCAACCGCCGCCAACCGCCAACCGCCGCCAACCGCCAACCGCCAACCGTCACCAACCATGGTTGAGCACATGGAGTGCCCGCGGGCTTTTTGGGAAAACTGGTTCTGGAACACTTTTTTTTTCCGTTAAGGACCCCCCTCCCCCCCCCCCCCCCCACTTTTGATTGTGACGGGCATCCCGCATCTCT
>OZ038393.1:24238020-24329096 GCA_964036045.1 Eutreptiella sp. 'Long Island Sound 2002'
ACACCAAGAACCCCAGCGGCAAGTTGCGGCTGCTGTACGAGGCCGCCCGCTGGCGTATCTGATCGAGCAGGCGTGTCCCCATGCCCCCGCCGCCAAACCCGTTCTGATGGCACACACACACACGGGGGTGGGCGGGCTTTGGCTGGCGGGGGCGGGGGGTCGATAGAGCCCCCTGGCCAGACCCCCCCCCCGAAAAGGGGCTCAATTGCCGGCCCCCCCCCAGGCCTCGGAGGTGACCCAGACCCAAAATTCGGCAAAAAATGAAAGTGGGATTTTTGGAATCAGCGCGTCGAGGGGGTTCAGAAAAGTCATCATTTGCCATGTATTTGGTGAGGAAGAAGGAAGGGGGGGGGGGTCTGGGGGGGTCCCCTAAAGGGGCCGCTTGTTCAAACTTGATTTTCCCTCCGCCAAATTTGGCGTCCAGATTTTTTTTGGGGGGGGGTGGCTGGGTCTCAGAGCCCACAGGACCCCCCCCCCTCTTATAAACAACAGCCTTTCTGCCTTCCTGTGGAGTGCATGACCTCTGCTTTGCATTTGTCTGTGTCTTGTAATCAGGTCCCACCCTCTCCCCCCAAAAGCTCCTCCTTCAACTCTACCCGAAGGCCCGTCCGCAACCCCAATCCCCCCCCCCCACCCGCGTTTCCAACCGCCAGTGACTGCCCCCCAACCGATTTTACAGCGCCCACCAACCGCTTTGTAACCGCTCTGAGTTTGCCCCCAGAGCGCCCTCCCCTTCAAGCAAACCCCTGCCCCTGCGCCGCGCAACCCTTTCCCCCCCGCCCACATGGGGGTAGTTCAGGGTTGTGCTGCGTGTGTGGCCTACGGGACAGGGCGGCGGGGGGGGGGGGGGGTATGAGGGCAAAACAAAGTTTGTGTACCTGAAGTGGGCCTCTCATTTTTGGCTCTACAAAATTTCAGTTTCCCTAGAGGAAATTTTTTTGGTTTTTGAAAGGGGGGGGGTGTTGGCCTTTTGGGGGGGGGGGGGGGGGGGTTGGCCTTTGGGGGGGGGGGGGGGGGGGGGGGGGGGGGGGGTTGGCCTTTGGGGGGGGGGGGGGGGGTTTGGCCTTTGGGGGGGGGTTGGCCTTTGGGGGGGGGGGGGGGGGGGGGTTTGGCCTTTGGGGGGGGGGGGGGGGGTTGGCTTTGGGGGGGGGGGGGGGGGTTGGCCTTTGGGGGGGGGTTGGCCTTTGGGGGGGGGTTGGCCTTTGGGGGGGCGGGTTGGCCTTTGGGGGGGGGGGGGGGGTTGGCCTTTGGGGGGGGGTTGGCCTTTGGGGGTGGGGTTGGCCTTTGGGGGGGGGGGGTTGGCCTTTGGGGGGGGTTGGCCTTTGGGGGTGGGGTTGGCCTTTGGGGGGGGGGGGGGTTGGCCTTTGGGGGGGGGTTGGCCTTTGGGGGTGGGGTTGGCCTTTGGGGGGGGGGGGGGGTTGGCCTTTGGGGGGGGGTTGGCCTTTGGGGGTGGGGTTGGCCTTTTGGGGGGGGGGGGGGGGGGTTGGCCTTTGGGGGGGGGGTTGGCCTTTGGGGGGGGTTGGCCTTTGGGGGGGGGGGGGGGGTTGGCCTTTGGGGGGGGGGCCGGCCTTTGGGGGGGTTGGCCTTTGGGGGGGGGGTTGGCCTTTGGGGGGGGGGTTGGCCTTTGGGGGGGGGGGGGGGGGGGGGTTGGCCTTTGGGGGGGGGGTTGGCCTTTGGGGGGGGGGTTGGCCTTTGGGGGGGGGGGTTGGCCTTTGGGGGGGGGGGTTGGCCTTTGGGGGGGGGGGGGGGGGGTTGGCTTTGGGGGGGGGGTTGGCCTTTTGGGGGGGGGTTTGGCCTTTGGGGGGGGGGGGGGGGGGTTGGCCTTTTGGGGGGGGGGGGGGGGGGGGGTTTGGCCTTTGGGGGGGGGGGGTCGGCGTTTGGGGGGGGGGTCCGCCAAATCAGCCGCCCCCCCCCACCCCCGCGTGGATAAGCACATGCCTGGGGGGAGTTGTGGATGTACCCGATATGGCACTGTGTTGTCCTTGTCGCCGGCGCATCGGCGCTGCACCCTCCGCCTCACCCACCCACCCACCCACCCCCTGCGCGGGCCCGGCGTCAGGCTCCCCCAGCCTCCCCCACTGGGGCCCGGAGCACCGGGCACACACACTCCCCAAGGGCCCCGCTCCCCCGCACACCGCCACGCCCACCCCCACACTTACGACCCCAAACCCCCTGTGCCCCCCCCCCCGACACACACACACAAACGGAGGCACAATGACGGCGTCCCCCGCTCACCTGCGCTACGGTGGGGTCCCTTGGGGGGCTGTCCCAGTGTGCTCGGCCTTGGTACCGGACAGCACAGGACTTGGGGCCAGGCCATTGCTGAGTGGGCACATCCGGGGGGGCGGGGGGGGGGGGGGGGCAGAGACGAAGTTTGTGTCCCCAAAATTGGCCTCAAATTCCCGGCCCCTTTTGGCAAATTTCATTTTTTCCGGAGGAACATTTTTCTGACGTGGGGGGGCGGGGGTCCTCTGTACCCGATGATACGTCATTCTGCCGGGATTTAGTTCATAGGACTTAGATGCAGTGGACTCGCTTCGCATACTCTGCACCTGCTTATCTACTGCAGCGAAAGGCGCCTATGACATGTCACTGAAGAGCTTTTCTCTTTGACTTTTGCTTTGCACTTCTGCTTTGTGCCTGACGGTACCGGTCGTGCACACGCATCCGTATCCCATAGCGGGGGTCGGCTGGGCTGGCCAGGGCCCCAAACAACCCCCGGGGGGGGGGTCACTAAGCAATGGCCTGTTTGAGAGCAGTGCCGCGCAGAGGGACAGCCGCGCAGGCCTGCAGCCCCCCCGGTTTGGGGCCCTGTCCCGCGTGCAGACCCCGACCGAGGCCTGGGAGCACGACGGGCAGTGCTCCGGCGGTGGCACTGCCGGTGTTGCCCCTGCCCGCGGCGGTGGTGGTGGTGCTGGGCTGGTGCACGTTTGACTGGGGGGCGGGCCGGGCCCTTGGAGGGAGGGGGTGCGAAAACGGGCTCCAAGGACCACAGGCCAATTTGCTCAATACAAAATGTCAAATTTGTGGCTCCAACTTGCTTTTGGGGGGGGCAGGGGGGTTGGCACAAGGCCTCGGTATCTGATTGTTTGCCTTTGGCGGCGCCTTTTCGGCTCCCGCCACTGCTCATTCTGACCCTCTGTGGGCCTGAACGTGCTTTGGTTGTGTCAACGGAGCCCCCGGATGACTTGTCCTGTTTGACTACTCCGGGGGTCGGCCGTCCCGGAGACGGGGCTGTTGCCCCGTGCCGTTGACCAAGTGCATCCAGACGCACCCTCCGAGTTAATGCGGGGGTTTGCCGACTCCAGCACCGACTTGTGTGCGCTGGGGGTGTGCATCTGCATGACAGGGGGGGGGATTAGACTGCGTTGGGCTGACCACCAGCGGCAGAGTCCCCCCCCCCCCTTTGGAGTGAGGCAGTGACAGTGACAGTGCCAGTGGTTTTGTCATGGGAGATGCAATCAAAAACATGGAAACAAGAGAGCGGGCCCCCTCCAGAGGGGGGGGGTGGGGGATCCATTTGCCGGGAGCCCTGCTGCGCATTGTGTGCAACGTCCGCGGCGCATGAAGAGTGTGTCGCATGCCGTTTCGCGCGCCTTCTGCCTTTGTGCGAGGGCCGTCCATAGGGAACCACATTCCCCGGCCCCCTGAGGGACAGGGGTTATGAACGCCGCCCCGTTGGCGGGTACCGACGGCGGTTGGAGGGTGACGGACGGCGGTTGGCGGACAAACGACGGCGGTTGGCGGGTAAACGACGGCGGTTGGCGGGTGACGGACGGCGGTTGGCGGGTAAACAACGGCGATCAGGGGGGGGGGGGGGCGTGATCATTTCATTTTCTCAGTGTGACGGAGGTATTGTGTGTGTGCGCCCCGTGCGGGCGGCCCGCTTTGTGCGGCGATGCGCAGGGCCTGGGCCCGGGGTGGAGGTGCGGCCGGTCGGCCAATCGGTGGCGGTCATTGGGTGCCTGAACGAACCGCCGTGCCTCTCCCTCCGCACCCCCTCGTCAGGCCGGAGGAGCAGCAACGACGGGGCTGGTGCGCGTGATGGACATCCCCCCGAAGAACGTGCACCAGCGGGTGCCCTGCATTATTGGGGGCACGGAGGAGGTCCAGGAGGTCCGGGCGTTCTACGCCGCGGCGGACGATGACGTGAAGGCCCGGCAGCAGGCGTTCCTGTAGGCGGGTGTAGAGCCACCCCGGGGCCCCGCTTCATGCGCCGCCGGTCGGGGGAGGGGTGGCGAGGCCCGCGGGCGTAGGCGCTTTCGACAAAGTCGAAGTGGAGTGTCCCAGCGTTTGCCGCAACGTCGATTGGCGGGTTTTCCAAACGCAAAACGGGTCAAAAACGCGGTTCTTTTTTTTTTGAAACAACGATGGCCGACCATTTGCCCAAACGCCTGGTCTGCGCCCATTGTGTGCCCCTTTCCCCCTGTTTTGGCCTCCCCAAGTCCCCAAACGCCTTGCAAACGGGCCAAGTAGAGGCCATGAAGGGTCAAAAAATGGGTCAAAAACACCACCAGCCCCCACCCAAGAACGGATACCTGACCGGCTCTTTCGTCACGCATCCCAATACACCGTTTGGCCGCCCATAAGACTGGCCCATCAAACGGTGCAGTGACCGTCTGTGAGTGGCAGGCCCCCACCCTCTTTTGCGTGAATATGCCACAACACCCCCCGGGCCTGAGGCATCACTCATCTCGTCACCATCGCTCTGAGGGGGGCCAGCGCATGTTCCTGCCATGGCTCAGGGGCTGCGGCAATCGCCCGGCAGCCAACGTCCGGGCAACAGCCTCCCGGTACGCGTGCACCTGCAAGCGTTGACTGGATTGCCCTTGCATTCCAGGGCCTTTGCAGAGGGACTGGCTTCGTGCCCAGCATTGTGTTGTCCCCCACGGTGACCCTCCCGCCCATGCAAAGCCGCACACCCACACAAAGCTGTGCAGCCACGCACGCATACACACACGCGCAAGGTCGCAAAGAGGGAGCAAGGCCAGCAGGACGCAAGCAAAACAGAAAACAAAACTTCGCAACAGCACTGGACGTGTACAGGACACAACATTAAGCGAAGTCCAATCAGTTTCGTGGTGCAGAATGTCCATAGATTACAGCCCAAGCCCAAAGGTTTAATTCGATCGTCACGCCATTTTCCGGAACGGCTATGAACAAACCTGGCATGTAACCCACAGCTCCACCTTCGTTCTCTCAACACTTAGTAGTAGGTGGACTAGTTGGAAGCTTTCTGTTTCAAACTGCGCAGGGGCGTAGCCTAAACAGTTGACAAACAATCAGCGCCAATGATGTACCACATGGGGTTATGCGCTAAGAATGTGGCACCAAAACGGTCGCCAAGAGAACATACAACATGGATAAAAAGAGCCCACTGCCAAGCAGGGTCAAACCCGGTTGTCGGAGGCCCTACTCGCCATGGACCGCATCCTGCACTAGGATGTGTCATGCATACTGCAGGAATGTAAGTAACTTTCGTCAAATTTGCAGAGTGGCAACCGTAGTTGGCCTGCCCGTTAATCATGCTGGAACCTTGAAGTGAAATGAGTGGTTATGCAAAATAGGTTTTCAAGACATTTTGTGTGTGGCACTGTGGTTTGGCATGCGACCTTCAGTGACAAGAACATATAACATGGATAAAAAGAGCCCACCGCCAAGCAAGGTCAAACCCGGTTGTGGGAGGCCATACTCGCCATGGACTGCACCAGGATGTGTCATGCATGTTGTAGGATGTGTCATGCATGTTGTGAGCATACAAGCAACTTTTGTCAAATTTGTAGAGTGGCAGTTGTAGTGGGCCTGCCCGTTGATCATGCTAGAAAGTTGAAGCGAAATGAGTGATCATGTGAACTAAGTGTTCAAGACATTTTGTGTGTGGTAGACATTTTGTGGTGCGGCATGTGACCTTCAACGACACCGTTGGCGCTTGGGCGGCTCACAATGCCGCTTCAAACCCGCGGCCCAGAAGCAGACCGGCTAGACCCACGATTCAGAGGTTGTGGGCCACATTATCGACTTAGTAGAAAGTTGTAGCAACCTGAGTTATATGAGTATATATCAGCGTAGCACAGTAGTACTGATGCACTGTTGATCAACCCGAGCTATACCAGAGTTATATGAGTACCCCAGCAACAGACGCATCGACCAGGTGTACATAAGATAGTGAAGCACCCCAACCAAGAAGGCGACACGATTAATGTGCAAGAACCACTGGACCAAGGGCTGAAGTTGTCTATGGCGGGGACATTCAGTCAATCGAAACCGACCATTGATCCCCCCCACACACACAGCGACAGTCATTGCACTCACTGCCCCACATCTTCCACCTCAGCCCCAAATCCTTTCCATCGGCCTGTCCGGTTTACTGAAACTTGTTTCTACTTGTTTCTCTACGCCACTTGGCCCCTGTTGTACATAAAACTGTATTTTTAACTTTTGGACTCATTTGAGCACACGTCCGTTCCGGAACACACGCGACGGAGACGTGCAAAAGAGTTAACGGGAACACGTAGGCTAGGGCCCATCTTCTGGAGCAACACACCGCAGCTGTGAACGCCCAGGCATGGAGGGGCTGCCCTTGGCGAGCCCTCCTGCGCGCATTAGCGGATGGTACCACAGACAACGGGTGCTGGAGACGGAAGGCGGGACACGCAGGGGACCGATACCCGGCGCCCGCACGCCGGCCGGCCGGCTTAGACCTGCGACCATCAGCAAAGTAGGACTCAAGCGTGGGCCGGGCCGCAGTCAGAAATATCACGTCCCCCGACTTCAGTAGGACCCGCCTGCATCCCACGCTGGGCAGAGTCCCCCACATGCACCCCGACCCCCTCTCCCACCGCCAGCGGCGCCGCCAGTTCCTCGGTCACTGGCGCGGCCGCGTCATGGACCCGCCCGGTCTCCCACACCCGCGCGCACACCCCCTCTGTCTCTCCCTCACGCACAGGTACCGCCACATGCACCGCCCCCCCAGTGATGTATTAGAACGGCTGTACACCGTAGGAGGAGGGGGGGTACCTCCCCTGACCCCCCCCCCTACCTCCCTCCCTTTGGACCCCCTCCCCCCCCCCTCCTCCTCTTGTAATGTTTGCTGACAGCCAAAATTTTGCTTCGGCGCCTTCGGTGCCAAGAGGATTTAAGCCTCAAAAATTTTCCGCCCGCCTTCGGCGGGGACCATAGGGGGACCGAAGGAGGGGGGGGGGTCCGGCCGAACCCCCCCCCCCTCCCTCCCCCCTTCAGACCCCCTCCCCCCTTCAGACCCCCTCCCCCCCTCCTTCCCCCCCTTCTAATACTTCCCTGCCCCCCCCCCCCCCCCTCGGTAGCACCGGGTCGTCCGACTGGTCCTGTCTGCTGCCCGACCAGCCCCGGGCCTTGAGCGGCGTGCTCGCTCCAGCAGCGGCATTTCTGCCGTACATCTGTCGGCACTGATCCGCTCAGACACGCACCCGCAGGCCCGCCCAGTACCCTCCCTTTCCAGTCTCTCTTGGGCTGGATGCCCGTGCCCCCTTCCACCCCCCGCATCGTGACGGTGGCGGCACCAGCGGGCCCCCCGCCCCTCGCACTTCTTTGCCCCCGCCCCCTTCCACCCCCAACCGGATGGGGGGGACAACCAGCCCCGCTCTCCACACGTGGAGGGTCCCTTCCTCAAACCCTTGTTTACGCAGTAAACAATAGTTTAGTACATGTGTGTGACCCCTGTTGTCGTTTAGAACTCTCAGAGGGACCCTCGCCGACCCCGAACGCCTTTGTTTTATGATGTTGAGTGCCTGCCGGGGAGGTGAGGGACAGATGCATATACCATTAAACGGCGAGCAAGTACGCACCCCCGGAGGGAGCACCCGGCATACTCACTCAAGCCTTGCCCCCCCCCCCCCCGCCGCCCCGCCCCAGACAACCTCAGTTCTATCCCCAGCCGGCAGATGCCCGGGATGACCTGATTGGGGCCCCTGGAGGCCATGCCGCCTGATCAGGCACCACGCATTTTGTGCGGAACGGATGCGCGTTCCATCCTGTAAATATGACCTCCATCCCCAGCCCCCCCCCCCCCAACTCTCTGATCCTTTGCGCCGTTGATTGTTGCGTGTGTGTGTGTGTGTGTGTGTGTGTGTGTGTGTGTGTGTGTGTGTGTGTGTGTGTGTGTGTGTGTGTGTGTGTGTGTGTGTGTGTGTGTGTGTGTGTGTGTGTGTGTGTGTGTGTGTGTGTGTGTGTGTGTGTGTGTGTGTGTGTGTGTGTGTGTGTGTGTGTGTGTGTGTGTGTGTGTGTGTGTGTGTGTGTGTGTGTGTGTGTGTGTGTGTGTGTGTGTGTGTGTGTGTGTGTGTGTGTGTGTGTGTGTGTGTGTGTGTGTGTGTGTGTGTGTGTGTGTGTGTGTGTGTGTGTGTGTGTGTGTGTGTGTGTGTGTGTGTGTGTGTGTGTGTGTGTGTGTGTGTGTGTGTGTGTGTGTGTGTGTGTGTGTGTGTGTGTGTGTGTGTGTGTGTGTGTGTGTGTGTGTGTGTGTGTGTGTGTGTGTGTGTGTGTGTGTGCGCGTGTGTGTGTGTGTGCGTGTGTGTATGTGTGTGTGTGTGTGTGTGTGTGTGTGTGTGGACCACCAGACGTCCTGCTCACCCCCGCCATCTTGTACATGAATCAGGCACCAACGCCTGCTGCGGCCGCCTGGTCTGGGGGCCTGTTGGTGGGGGTTCTGCGGCGCGCCGCAGCCATTGTTGTCCATGTTCCCCAACAACAACTTTCTGCGGCCCCCTCCTGCGGCTTGAAGCACGCCGCAGCACAGCAAATGATTTTTGGGGACCGTTGGTGCCTGAACATTATCCAGCGGCCCCAGGTCATACCTGAGCCATGCACTGGAGCACAGGTGGTCCCCCACCGGGTGCCGTGCGCAGGGGGCCTGGCATGCCACGGGGCAGACTCCTACCGAGACGCCCGCGGCAGGTTTGGTGCGGCAGGTTTGGGAAGGCGTGTGGGCACAGGCTGCGGCGTCGGGGTGACCGGGGCAAAGGGGGGAACGACCAGGAGCTCCCCCCACCGGACCTCCTGCCAAACCGGGCTCCCCCGCGTATCAGAATGCCCATGATGTGAAGGCGTCACGCCCTTTCTCTCGGGGGGGGGGGGGGTCGTGCACCAACCCACGCTGTATCAGACTCTACCGCTGCGCAAAAGGCGTCTACAACTTTTGTAGAGGGCTTTTGGCTTCGGACGCGGATATGAAAATCACCACCGATGGACAGGGGCGGTGGTGGCCCATCTGGGCATGCCCCTGTCCTCTTGTCAAACAGTGTCCTCAGGAGTTGCTCTTTGGGGATGTCTGTACATTGGGTGCGGATCACCGCATCCCACTGCTCTTCCTCACGTGCCATGTCCGCTGCTACGAGGTTTCATGGGACAATCGTAGGATTGGACAGCTCTGCTCGTTGATTCTGAGAGCGATCTTGAGGACCATGTGGTGAGCAGGCTTCGCCGGCTTACCCAGGTCTGAACCCCAACACACATACACACAAGGATCCCTGGTTAACTCAACCGGGCTAAGCGTAGGGCTCGCAACCGACAGGTCGTGGGACCGATTCCCGGATTGGGCATGCCTGGAGGCGGGCGGTGGCAGCCGTGCGTCAAGGGCATCCTTTCTGGGGAAATCGCCAACTTGAGCAGGCCGTGGAGGCGGCCTCGCTGCCGCAAGCACCACCAGCTGTGGCACCCCCAACACACACACAACACGCGGGGCAACGTGGTAATGACAATGACGGGCTCGCTGAACTAATACCGTGGAGCTGGCCCGGCAGAAGCCACGGAGCCACCAGCCCACTCCCAGGGTGGTCCTGGGGCAGCGAGCCAGGGTCTGGCCTAAAAGTGCATATCGCACTGGTCGAGGGGCAACACAGGGACCCACCCCTGGCCTGCACCGTGGGCCTGCACTAATGGGGAGCGACCCGACCCGAGGACGCCAGTGTGGCCACACAGGCTCAACCGGGAGACCTGGTGAAAATGGTAAAACCTCCCACCCCACCCCACACACACAAATTGTGCAGTGTCAGGTGCTTGCATGTGCCTCGCTCAGCATGGGAGTACCATTGGCAGCCCCCAACCAGTGCCATAGCTCGGTGAATGGGAGGGAGAGGGAAGGACGCAGGGAGTTCGGTGGCAGGCACAGCCCTAACCCGTTCCCATGGCTCGTCCGCACGCCACTGCCTCAGTGCCTCAATGCGGACCGCAGGTGATGATGGTCGTGGAAGGCAGGCACAATCGGAGCCCAGTGCGTGGCGGCACAGCGGACGTCTTGGAAGCCCTTCCCCAATGCCAATTCCTGCAGCCACCAGTTGTAAGTACTAATTTCGGCTCCGTTGGGGCCCGTGTGTGCGCACCCGCGTTGCGCGGCCTGTGGGTGCTGTACGCTGTCATTGCTTGGTGTTGTGACACCTTCTGGTGCCTGCTGCCATCAGGGTCTTCCCCCTGGTTTGGCCTTCCTTTTGAAGGCGTGGCTGGTACCGGGCAGCTTGCTCTGTCGGGTATCGGAAGAAGACAGTGTCCCTTCTCTTTGTGAGGGGTCGGCCTGTCTGAAAGGTACTACATCACTGTGGCCTCGCGCCACAATGTAACGTACCCCTGCCGAGAACTCACCCTCGCAGTCTGACTGACATTGATGACATGTTGTGGGACACGGCAGTAGGCCTATGTGGCTCTGTTTCTCTTGTGACTGCCTGCCCTACCCTGCCCTTGCAAGTGCCGTTTCCCAGGAGGAGGGCGGCCCGGGGTTGCATTAGAAGGGAAGGGACCCCAGAGGCGGCCCCAGAAGCGGTTGGATAGGCGGTTGAATAGGCCGTTGGGCGCCCTGGATGGGGGGGCGTACCGTGCGCTGTGCGTGCGCTGTGCGAAAAGTTGGCCGTTCTCCACCACCGGGGGTTCGGTAAGTTCAGAAGATTGAAAGGATGTCATTGAATGGCTGCTGCACTGGACGGGGCTATAGGGGGCAGAATTTAGGTCCCTGGGACCCATGGCAAGCATCAGATGTTTGAATTTTTGAGTTTTAAATTGATTGTGCATGATTCCGCAGGGAGGGTGGTTTTCAGGGTTGTTACCTGGATAATCGCCGTAATAATTCCCGCTGTGCGCGCGCTGTGCCCACGCTGTGCGAAAACGCCCCCAGGGGGGTACCTCCCCCCCTTCCAACGCATCCCTGGGGCCGCCCCACACATTGGCGCCCTGTTTACCCCTCACCCCCTTTGCCAGAGCAGCGCCCTTGTCAGCACAACAGGAAGTGTTGGGGCCGCACTGTGGGCTGTGCCCGTGCTGTGCGACAAGTCAGCTGTTTTCCACCACCAGTAGCCACGGGTCCCAGGGTCCTGATGTTTTAGTCTGATGCTTGCCACGGGTCCCAGGTACCTGAATTCTGCACCCCCGATGCTGGTTGGAATTGATCATGCATGCTTCTGTAGGTGGGTGGTTTTCAGGGGTGTTCCCGGGATAAACAACGTAATAATTGGCGCTGTGCGATGGCCTGGCCAGCAAGCCCCGTCGCTACTGGGTGCCAGGGCAACCCCTGCTCAACCGGCATCAGGTGGGGGGTGTCTCCCGCAGCCCAGATGGGCTGTTTGCGCAACAGGAGTGGGAGCCCATCAGGGGCAGACCAGCCGTGAGGGGAAAAAGGACATATGGTGGACAGCCGGGACAACGCGTGGAGGAACAGGGCACCTGGGCCTCACGCACACAGAAACACAGCGAGGCAGGCTATGGACGGCCTGTGGACAGAGGCGCGTGGACAGCAAAAACAGTCAAAAGACCCCGGCAAGAACCAGCACATCCTCAATACACCAACTATTGGGCGCTGCTGCCGCGCAAACGGCACATCCCGCCACATTCAGCACAGCCCCAACACACCAAATACTGGGCTGCGCGAAGGCGGAAACGACACCCGCAAGAGCACCGGACGCAGCGGCCGACAGAACGCAGCGACCCGACGCAACATGCGAAGGGAAGAACGGGTGACTGTCCAGGGCCCCGTAAAGGAGCAACAACCCGACGGACTGTCACACGGGGGGGCAGTGCAGTGGTTTCCAGCCAAACAGTCTGGGGGCCTCCGTGGCACAACTGACCAAGGAAGAGGAAGGGAGAGTAGTGTGAAGGAGGGACCGGAGGGAACGGCAGAGCAAGGGGTGAGGGGGTGAGTGGCGAGTCCAGCAGAGGTGTGCCATTTGATTGGCTTGGCCATTGGTGCGGCCCTAACCCACCCCCCCCCACACCCCCCAGGGGATGCATTTGACGGGAAGGGACCTCAGAGGTGGCCCCAGAAGCGGTTAGACAGGCGGTTGGAGGAGGTTGCCACAGCGGTTGGGGGCGGTTATTGTCGGTTACAAATTGCCAATGAAGCCGGCACTTGCTGTCAAGGAGACAGCAGCTGGGCATGTGCTGGATGCCCTGCCGCCCTTCGAATTCATCCGAGGGGGGCGCGCCTCGTGCAAAAGCACCGCCAACAACACTGGGTGTTGTTTCTGGGATTTTAGTGTTGTTCTTGCAAAAGGGGGGTGTGGGGGGTACGTCCGTAAGCACCACGGCTTGTCATAAGTTGGTGCCCCTGGTCAAGCCACAGCTGAGTGGGCAAAATACCCCCTGGGGGGCCTGGGTTGGCCCCCATCCAAGTTGAGCCACCAGGCACTAGGCACCCGGGGGGGGGGGGGGGTGCGCTTTGTTGGGCTTTGGGTTTGGGAAGTGTTTTTGGATGGATGGTCAAACTGTGGCCAGAGCATTGCAAAGGTATTTCAAGGCAGACTATGGTACCCTTCACTGATGCAAGCAAACAACCGGCGTTTGGGGTTACCAAGCCATGGGGGTAATGTCCGCCGACGCTGGAGACTTGGGTGATGCAACCACCACAGCCTCGAGCCTTGAGAGTTGAGCAATCTCATCATCCACTTGAGTGACCCCACCAGGGCGCATGTACCGAATGTGGCAGAATTGGCCCATTTGGTAGATAGATATTGCAAACAGTCAAGTGACGCCCCCCCCCCCCCCTTCTTGGGGGGGGGATTGCAAGGGGGGGGGGTAGTTCGAAGGACTGATGCAGCGCCGATCAGGCACTTGCAATCCCCTATCCCGTAGAATGATTTGTTGGCAATGATCATGCAATGCACCACAGCTCCCCATCGGCACCAGAAGACGAGGTTGAAGCATCACCCCCCCCCCCTCCCCCCAGGGGGGAGACCGTCACTTGGCAACGGCCTCCCCCCTCCCTGTGGGGGAGACCGTCGCGTGCTATGGGGACATATTGCAAGGGGGGGGGGGGGTACGGCCAATGCAGATTTCCCACCCGTCGGCCATTTTTTCTCCCTTTCCCATATTGTCTAGACACGGCTGGTGCTCCAAGTGAATGACACTGGTACACGCAGGTTATACTTACAGGCTTGGGGGCTGCCGCTTATGCTCAGTGCTTACCTGCTAACAGGTACATGCGGTTTGTCAGGTGCACATGTACCATCTCAGATCACGCGTGTACATTTCAGGCTGTATCATAACGACTGGATGTAGCATAGCTGTTGATTGCTGATTAACACTTGGAACATTGGCTGGAATTGCCTCGGCGGGGGCATCCAATAGTTGTGACCGACCATGATTGAGCCAATGCATATTTCTGCAATGTGTGCGTGTATGCAACTGTTGATGTGGGATTGGGGGGTGCAACATATGCGGGGGCGCACATACACACACCGTTTGGTTTTCTTTGACAACCGGCACACGTCCGTTGCATCTGTCGCGCACAAAGGCAAGCTTGCCCGTGGGGGCCATTGCGCAGGGAGCGGGGCGTGCATATGCGGGCTGCAGGTTGCAGTACCGATGCACAACCTCTGTATAGTCTTGCTGTTGTTTCAGGTGCTGGCCTCTGCATAACGGGGTTCCAGACTCAGCTAAACAACTCACGAAAACAAACCTTCGGCCTCTTTTTCTATTGCGGGAAGGTGGCATGGTGTGACAAGGGCCTCTTGCCTGCGAAAATATCATGCAATCACACTCAGAAAGCAATGTAATGTGAATGATGATGGTGTTAATCCTCTTGAAAGAGACTTTCCCTGCTAGTCTTGTGCGTATTTGTCCTTATGAGCTTTGCCCACCATACTGTGAGACATGACATTCCGACTTGACCAGCTGCAAACTACGTTGCTGCTCATGGGCTCTAGCTGAAAGCCCTGGGGGCAAGAGGTCATTTTCCCATGACCGACTGCCGCCCAGAGCGCTGGTCCATGCCCCTGATCGAAAGGTGCCCAGTGGAGGGGGTCCCACGATCACTTTTTGACAGAGTGCATGACTTGGTCTAGGTCTCCTGCAGGTCCTGCCCACTGAACGGGGGGAAAAGAGTGTATATGATCAAGTGTTTCACCACAGCCCCGGTGTCAGAACGGCTTGCAGATTTATTTTCGCAATCTTTGGCAGGGCGGCGACTGGAGCCAAGTCCATCCCGCCCCCCTTGAGATCCCCCCCCCATCACTTGGCCCACACACCAGTGGGGGCTACGGGCGCACGTACAGGTAGGCCAAAGGAGTGCAGCATGCTCTACGTCACCGGAGCCTCCTACTGTTTCACTCACCACAGGCACCACAGAGGGCATGGCTGTCTTCATGCCCTTCTGTGTTTTGGCACGTACTCAGGTATTGATCGCTGTAGGATCGACGATTTACAGGTGATGCAGCACGTGCAGCAACCACGCTAGACGCCTTATTTGCGTACCGCGCATACCCCCTTGTACATGGAATAGTGGAGCACCCCAACCAAGAAGGGGACACATGCCATTGTGCGAGAACCTTTGGACCAATGGCTGAAAGGGTCTATGGGGGGGACATTCAGTTGATCGATAACGACCATTGATCCCCCTCACTTGGCCCCAAAAGCATAGGACATACTGGGGTCTGAAGAAAAATTTTCTTTCGGGTATACCGGGGCTGCTGCACTTTTAGTGCTACCATTGTGTGCTGCAATCCCCCCCCCCCGTCCCTCCCCCCCTTGTGCCTCGGCCACCAAGGCAAGCCGAGGGTGCTGTCGGGAACAGTGGACAGACAGGGGCAGAGGTCCATTGCACCTCTGTTCTCTCTCTGTCTCCCGTTCCCTGTTCCATGACGCACACATTTTATCTGCACTGCATTACATCTGCTGTATCCTGTAGTATGACTGATAGGTAGCCTGACTGTAAGTGACTGTCCAACTGCATTGTCGGACATGAAATCACCTCGAAGAGGGTTGTTAGATCAAGCGCAGGTGCATATGCCATATACCCCCCTTTTTTGGGGTCATTCGCGTACGATACCCCAAGGTATGGTACCACATGTCCAACCCCTTGTAAAATCATCACTTTAGGAGAGAAAACGATCCCCAATGAATTTTTCGTTTTTGACCCCTTTAGCCCCCCGTACCCGGGTACCCCTTTTTGGGGGGGTGGGGGTGTGTGTGGGTGGGTGTCGGGGGGGGGGTTGTCAACACTTCTTTGCGTATTCTGCGTGCTGTGTGTGGATTGGGACCCAGGTCCGGGGCAACTTTTTTCTTGTACATTGACCCCCTGACCCATGGCGGGGGTCCCGGGTCCGAACTCCGGGTACCCCCGGTCGCCCCCCCCCCCCCCCAATGGGCCCTTGCCCGTGAGGACTTAGCCGTTTTCACGCTGGATAAGGTTGTTTAGTGACACGTGCAAGATTTCCAAAATTCGACCTTTTCCTTGGGGTGCACTATTCGCAAGGTTGCCGGGAGTGATTTGTGCGCGCGGAACGTTTTTTCATGGGTTTTCTTGCACCAGGGTCTGTGACCCCCTGTTTTGTATCCAGCCCCCGTTCTCTGACACCTTTTTACGGCTGAAGTGCCGTAAAATGTTTCTGTATGCAGGCACACAAACGCGTGAAACAGGTATGCTTGTGTGTGTGCGTGGGTTAATGGCACATGAAATCTACAAGGTTGGTGCCAGGCATCAGACACCTATGAATTGAAAGGCTGAGAAGGAAAAGTAGAAAGGGTCAAAATAGTAAATGGTTAGATAAGTAAGGGCGGGAACCTGTTGTTTTCCCGCATGCCGTTCGAGAGGATAAACAAGAAACCTCTCATGCCCCCAATTTGAACCAGTGTTGTCTTTGTGTCAGGATGCGGAACTGTTCCATCTTTGATTGTGATGGATTTTGATTGTCATTGACAATCACTGCTTTGAACGGAGCCCCCTCCTCAACTCGCCCAGCAAGGATTCGCATGGGGAGTTGCTTCAGGAGGGGTCAGTAAAAAGTAGAAACGTGCGGGCGAACGTTTCTGCTGGGGGGGGAAACAGCCCACTCGCGCAAACCAAATACTTTAGGACAAACAAGCCCCCGTTTAGGCTGCGGGCTACACATCGCATCCGGTCCGGCCACGGCGCTTGCAGTGGTTGAGCGTGGGCTCTCACTGTAGGTGGTCGCAAAAGCACACACCCCAGACCTCAAGCAATGCATCAGGCAGATTCTAAAGAGGTCCACCCTTACTCCGCCCCTCATGGCTGTTGGGTGAGTGGGGCGTCGTGGTGTCGTGCGGCCACACCATAGACAAAGGACAACAAAACTCAAGGGCTTTCATCAGGCCCACAACCTTAGGCGTAGGTGGGAAACTTGGGGACAGGGCAACCACCTTGTGCGGTACACCAGCTGGTTAGTTCAACATGGGCAGTATTCCTATTATCTATGTCTTATTAGCACGGTAAGACTTATGAGGTACGTTCTGTCTTTTCATGTTGGTTTGGTATAGGTCCCTTTTTTATGGGGCACTTTGGATGCCCCGGAAGCAAACCAGGGTTGGCGTTGGGTTGGAAACCCCGAGGGTCAACAATACCCAGCGGCTCTGGTTTCTTCCACCCAAAAACGTGTTCTCTTTTTACGGCTCTTGCGCCGTAAACTTAAGAACGCATTCTTTTTCTACACATCTCCCGGAAATCGGAGATGTCCGAGGCGTTTCGCTTCGCAGGCGGACGTACCAAAGCCCGCTGTGCAACATCCGGTGGTAGTTGAGGCCCGGTTTTCGGTTTGGGTTTTGGCTTAGGAGGGCCATGTGCAGCCTTGGGCTTAGGCTTAGGCTTGGGCTTGGGCTTAGGCTTCAGCCTATTGTTCACAAGCTTTTCATCAATGCAAGCCAACAATCTTTGAGATTGTAAGGTTAAGGCTTCCATATTAGGTGAGGGCACAGTACCAAAAACATCCTGGGCCTGTTGAACAGCCTCGGGAATGTTAGTGCCATCTCTAAGCTCAATTGGAGCCATTAGGTTATGCATCATCTTCACCGCCTGAACCTTCACTGTTAGGTCAGGAGGATCGACCCACAGCCGGTCGGGAAAGGTGAACCCTGTCGGCCACGCAGTATACGGTCTACCCTGAGACATGGGTTGGGAGGTTAATGGCATATACGGTAAAGTACCAGCTACAATGCGGGTAATCAGCCGTCTGGTTCTATATTGTACACGGGCGGTAAAGCTACGTGCCAGGTGGGGCTCCGTTACATCCCGGGCCTCATTAGGTTTCCGATTAACGTACCGGTAATGTTCTGAATGCTCCCCAACTGGGATAATGGTTGAGTCATCTTCTTTAGCTTGGTCACTCAGAGTGGACTCCAACGTATGTTGTGTTGTGATGCAGTTTGTGTATTCTGAAGTACACATCCACATCACATAGCACTGGACTGTACTGGTGGTTAGTTCTCTGACGCCATTCTATTAGGTTAGAGCATACTTGCAGTAGCCCATTCCAGGCTGATACATTGCATGGTAGGACATCTGCCGTGCACCATGGAGCCATAGTCACTCCATATCGGCGAATGTCCAGTGTCGTCCGCACCGAGTCATAATTCAGGTGGTGTCCCCTTAATGTGTCTATCCTCGACTGAAATAGTCGGCCGGCTTCTCTTAGTTTTTGAGGCAAAGGTTGTGCAGCCCGTAGCAGATCGGGAATGCACAACACCCCTCTTAGTGGTGGGAACCCACCATCAGGATGTGGCACAGGGAGTACTGCAACACATGTTGCGTTGATCGACATGTCGCTTTTACGACATACGTTCCGTCTGTAGCGCCACGTGTTGCAGTTATCAATCCAAAGCACTGTACAATGCTTTGTGGCCAAATCCACAATTGTACGTGCAAACTCCATGGCTACCTGCGCAATATATTCCTTGCGGGGTAGGACAAGCCCAGTGCCAGCAACAACTGTAGCCTTCGATCGGCTTAGGTCCTCTAGCCGCCGGTCCACCATGGTTGTTGCGCAGGAGCTTTTCCCCAGTATACCACTACTCCATCTTTTCATGGACGTGAAACAGGTCCAAAGACTTTGGGCCAAACTTGTCACCCATCGGCTGCCGTCGCGGCCATCACGTCTAGACCACTCTTCCACCAGGTTCGTCCACGCCTTTTGACACCTTTTGTCCCGGCGGGGCAAACCGAGGAACCACAGCACAAACGTTGTGCACGGACCACCCACCAGGGCGTCCTCAACAATGGCCTCCACAAACGTATACCCTTTGAGGGAACACAGCCCCTGTATGTAGTCGCCCGGGAGGTATAGGTCATCAACTCCACTGTGAGTGGTACCGCTTATCGTCCTTCGCCGTTTCGCGGCGCCTCCACCGGAAAATTTTACAGATGAAGCACCGTAAATCTGATCATAGCCCGGTGTTTTGTCTTTCACCCCATCGTCAGGCATTGATGTCCGTAGTGGCAAGAATGCAAATGTGACACAGACACCTATACAAGGGTATAATCGGTTACCATTAGACAGTCGGAAAACCCATTTTTCAGGTGGTATGCCATAACCCCATCTGGGGACATGAAATGTGTTTTAATCGCATTTACAAAACACACTTACTTGGCAGTTACTAGCGGTTAGACACTGGCGCCAGATACCATCTTGGCTCACCAAAATGGAACACAGACAATTGCGGCTTCGTTTGTGTCGCATTTTAGCTCTGTGCATTCTTGCCAATTTTAATTTGTTACAGTTATGCACTATTTTGTAGGATAATACCACCGTTTGTAGTTGCACTGTGTTCCCACGACCTTGACACAGGGGTTTGTTCACTGGCAGTATGCCACGCTGTGTAGATGCAAGTGTGGCCACGAGTGCTAGAGAGGCTGCAAACCACCATGCATGCCTATTTCTTTCCCCGCATAGGGTCTGCACTGCAACCTGCCAGACGGGGTTACAGAGGTGCTGCCACTTGGTACACCTAGGGTGAAATTACACCCTCCACCTTGTTGTAGACACAAAACTGGCACAAAATCGCACCCCGTGGTGGCAAACGAGCCTCGCCTGCAGCAGCAGAAGAACAACCTTGGACCGAAGAAAACAGTATTCCTGGTGACGGAAGGGCCTCAGACCTGGGTACAACACTGTACACGGCGTCCCTTGATAGTCACATCGAACATGAGTCCCTTCTGGGCCCTTGGTGACGCACAGCATCCGGACGCCGATCTAGAATCCAGTGGAGACGAACCGACACACATCAATGACGGAAATGCGGACGACTACGAACCGGAATATGTTGCGATGCCCAAAGGCCAAGACCAGGAGGTTGTGGAGGCTGAGGAATACCAGGACGTGGACCTGAGGCCTATGGTGCAACAGACCAGACTGTGACTACGACATACGGCACGGCCACAGTACGCCATCCCTACCCAGGAGGAGGGGCAGCCAGTTTTGGAGGGCAGTGCCAGACGCAGTAAAACGAGGAACTGAGAGATATACAGCAAGCTTTTGGCTACGACATCAGTGAGTACCGCAACTGATGTCAGCGTTGACGACATTGACTTTGATACCGAGGGGATGTTTGGTCAATGTCGTATACTGGATGACAGACTAGAGGAGCGATGCGTAGATGGATTAGCTCAAGGCGATCCCTTGAGTGGCATAAGCATTGTCCTAAAGGACTGTGCAGGTATGTCAGTTGTTTACTGCTACTATCGTTGTCGTTTACGGCGTACAATTTTTACGGCGCTTCAGCCGTAAATATTTTACGGCTGAGGCGCCGTAAACTATGTCCGTTTATCGTGGAATTCCCGTCACACCACTAACTGTGTGTACCGGCTTACATACCTGGTCATAGGGAACAAACCGATATGCATTGGTGGCCAAAATATTACAAAGGCCTGCAAGACTCGACGCAACTACCTGGTCGATACTGGGATACCCTTGCATCGGATATGCCGGCATCTCCAAGTTATGTCTGCGACCATTTTTGCCTCGGACACACCGCTGCATATTCTGGAGGAGGCTGCAGGCCGGCATCAGCGGCAGCAGCACGGCATATCCAAAAGTCGGATTGCGGACCTGGTGGATCTCCTCAGGAGAATTCCCAGACAAAATGCCGGTGGGCTAGGCATACACCCGAGCCCATATGACTTATTTGCAGCCATACTAGCGTCAGGGGTACGTCTGATGGACTTTGGGACCGCTGAGGAACAAAAAACGAGGTCACCTCAACAGCAAAAGGAGATGCTGGACAAACGGGTATGTTCCAAGTATCTTGTCAACGTCATGTGGCTTGTTTCTCGTATACCCTTCTTTATTCCTGCTCATCTATGTCCTCCATTTATAGGAGTGACGCTATTAGGCGTTTTACTGGACTGGTTTATGTCGTCAGTGCCGCGTCGTACGACGACACCTTTTCGAAGGTGGTTCGGTCAATCAACGACCGTTTCGAGGCTCCCTATGAGCCAATCAAAGCAGCAACGTTCCGTGACTACAGTAGTGGCCTGGCCATCTCCGATGTATAGGACTTGGTGCAGTGGCTGTGTGACCGGCCGTTGAGTGTTACGGGAAACAAGTTGAGCGAGTTTTTGCGGTTTCTGAAAACCAGACGTAACATTATTTGGAATCTATGTCACCCGAAGAATACACTAGTGGCACCAGAGAACAGTATGTTCCTTCCAGTCCCCTTACTCCGTAGTACTAGTATACGCCATTCCGCCTCATAGTTGTTGTATCGTTTACGGCGCCAGCGCCGTAAAGTATTACTTGTCTGCTGCTGCGCATCACATCACAGAGTCCCTGGAGATGGTGGTCAGGGCGGGTTCCTAGTGAGGAGCCTTGTGAATGGTGTTGGGTCCTGCTCAGTTGCCCATAGGGCGGGGCTCCTTCCTACTGAGCTGACCGGCATGTGGGACTGGATCCTACTGAGATCCCTTCACCAGGGCAGGGATCACCCGCAGCCCCCGCCCCCACTAAGCAAAGGCCTGGCCACTACCTTCGAGAGTCAATCTGCCCTCTGAGTTGGGCCATACATGCGGCAACAGTTGGTGCCCAAACCTTAAGCTCACAGCCCAGCCATCCCAATTCCACACTCCGGTGTGATCCCATACACTATGCATGCTGCAGTCCTCATTCGTCACACACCCTACAGTCTTTTCAGTCCAATGCTGAACGTTTTGCGAGATTGCATGCGGCACAGCCGTCCCACACAAGCTCCCGATGCCCATGGGTGCTCTGTGGAACTGCCCAGCTCAGGGCCAGCCCCTACTAAAAAACGCAGCAAGCAGTCCGACGAGGCAGACATCAGGCTGCATCGTGTTTGGTGTTTAGTGGCCATCGTTGAGTTGACCCTGGGCATCTTAGTTGATGCATTTGTCCTACATCCCGGAGCGTGGCACGAGTCGTGGCTGTTCTGGGTCAACCTAGGGATGTATGTCTTTCCTGTCGGGTCGGTCTTGGTCGTAAAATTCAATGCACGTGCCAAGCAAATGGTCCAGGCCATAATGTGCATTGGCACCATGTTGATGGGGTGTTTCCTTCTTGTTTATATGGATCAAGCGTACGAACAATATTCCCAACTGCAGATTCAAAGAATTGCGTCCGGGCTCCGAAAGTACAACTTCAATGTGGATCCCCAAGTATTGTTAGATGTGGAACCAAGTGATTTTGTGCTTTTCCCAAGCCTCGCAGTCTTCGCCGCCTTCTATTTGCTGAATGCCATACAGATGTCGTTGTTCATCACTAAGGGTGGCTCCTCGAGCTGCGTTGCACTCGTGCATCTAGTTCATGTGGCAGTTACGGTGACAATACTGATGTGCTCGCAAGAGGCGTATGACATGTGGTCGATTGTGGGGTTTCCGTCCATGCAAATAGTGTTCGCTATAGCCAGCACTCATCTAAATCACTCAGTCAGGGCGCGACACCTCAAGATCCAAGCCCAGGAGAAGGCTCGGCAGAAGGCTGACAGCGTGCTAAATCATATTCTGAAGAACACGATGGTGGAGGCCTCAAGTTGTATTGATTTGTTTGAGTCAGAGCAGGACAAGAAGAATCTCCAGCATGCCCAAGATATCCTCCTCCGTGGCATGTCGTGGTGCAAACTGCGAGAGGTGATGGTGAAGATCACTAGTGGGGTCTACAAGCTGCAGCCCCGTCTAATCCAAATAGGGGAGTACGGGCACAGCCTAGTGCGGGGCCGGGCATTTGTGACCTTTGCATTAGCCGTTGCAGACAATCTGAAGATCGAGATGGATCCCGAGGCAAGCAGCATCATTCTTGACAATGCCATCACCAACGCCATCCGCCACGGCTGCCCTGATAGGCCCGACGTACAGTTGAGTGTCGAAGTGGAAGTAGAAGATGGTCAAGATCAGATTACGCTGGATGGCGCGATGCCCAAGAGGAGGTCAGCGAAGGTTCACTTCGTGGTGAAGAACCGCGCCAACACACGCCGAAAGAAGCTCGAGCCATGGAGGTCCGACAAGCCTACACAGATCTCCGGTTCTGAGCCTTCGCAGACGGTTGGCTGGTCAACTGGAGTTGGCCTGGACCACATCGCAACAGTGGCGAACCTGTGCAAGATACCAGCGTCCCTGTGGCAGGACGGCGATGAGGTGTCCTTCAGGGCCACAATTCAGACCACCATTGTTGAGGCAAAGGAAAAGACGCAGCAGGCGCTGGACAGGGAGGCCAATCGCTTGCCGGACGGCCTCCCGCAGCAGCTGCAGATTCTATGCATCGACGACAACCCCATTGCTCGGAAGTCGCTCAAGCTCGCCTTGAGCAGCAGGATCACTGGATGTATCGTGGAAACCTTTGGGTCTGTGTTGGCGGAGGTCGAGCAGTTCAAGCGGGCGGCTTTGAAGGGCTGTGACATTGCAATTCTCGACCAGCATTTGGACTTTCCCGGGAACGACATGCTCGGCAGCACCATCGCGGCGGAGCTCGTGGGCGCCGGCTACAAGGGTCTGGTCTGCATGCGGTCCAGCAACAACGCGGCCGAAGACCAAGAGTTGTACAGTGCCAGTGGGGCTCACTGTGTGTTTGGCAAGGACATGGCATGGGCTGAGATGGTGCCAGTGTTGTGTGAGGCGTACATGCATCACGCTTCGACGGACGATGCCTCTCCCAGAAAAGGGCCGTTGGGGGCTGAGCAGATGGCTTCGTCATCTTCGGCCTATCTTCTCGGCTCTCCGCAGCCGCTGGCAGCCACTTCATCCCCCAGGAGTTTACTGTCATCCCCCAGGGCTAGCGCCTCTGAACCTGTGCCTGCACTGTCTGCGGGACCAACACCGCTTGGCAGCGCCCTGTCGCCTTTGAGAATGGCGTGGCAAACCAAGGGACATGGGCGTAACAGCCACGCGTACCCAGGTGGAAGGGGTGTGCAAACGTTGGATCATACCAGTACCGAAAAAACCAGAGAGCAGGTGGGCCTGAAGGCGATAGGACGTCTCATAGGGCGTTCCGCGAGCCAGTAAGGGCTGATCACCGCCAGTGGGTGGGTAATCACAAGGCGGGGGGGAGAATGACGTGTGGCAGGTTTAGGGACCTGAGGGTGAGCCTGTTGGGGTAGGGCGGGGTATGTGTTGACTGTGCATTTTCTCACAGCGGTCCCGGCATTACGGTGCCCTCTTCGGGCATTCGGCGAGCCAAGCTGGACGTGCTCCACACCACAGGCCACCAATCACAGCAGTCCCGGCGTTACGGTGTCCTTCTCGGGCATTCGGCGAGCCAAGCTGGACGTGCTCCACACCACAGGCCACCAATCACAGCAGTCCCGGCGTTACGGTGTCCTTCTCGGGCATTCGGCGAGCCAAGCAGGACATCACTACACGAACCACACGACACAACGGTACCAGTGGTCAATTGGCGGGGACAGGATAAGATGTCGAGCCAGCTTTTCACTGCGTTGCTCTCTGTGTTGATCTCTGGTTACTGTGTGTGGTGCCTGGTGCCACGCTACCCTGGGTCACGGATCTGTCCATGCGCGTGCCGCCTCGGGCGTTGGGGCAGGGTGGCCCGTACACATTGCAAGTGCTGTACTGTGATGTCTTGCGGTGCCAGGCGGCTGAGGCAGGACCGAGGTACAAGAACGCCTGTGTCGTGTGCTCGTGTGAGCGAGGGCACGCTCCGCACTGGGACTTCTATGCACCGTACGATACAGTGGCTCTCTATGTGTCCCGCGAATTCACGGTTCCGGAGTTGGAACTATTTTGATGACTGATGTAGTGTGCTGTAGGGTGCTGCGCCTTGGGACAGGTAGGGATCACTGATACGCTGGAGTTCGGAGATCGCCCGAGCACTTTACCTTTACCTTTACCCTGTGCCTGCATATCCCAATGCCGATTACAGCCACTCCCTGTCGACTGACACGATCCACATGGGTAGGGCTGATGCAACTGACTCCCAGCACCCTTTTTCTCCGCTTCTGGAGTTGGTGTGAGGAAGCTGCTGACTCATGCGTTACCCCCTCTTCACACTCCATGGTTAGCTCGCGTTTGACCCGAAAAGCGCATCGTCTTCGAATGCACACGCTGTGTGCCCCACAGACACAGGTTACCCACATCTGAGTTCAGTTACTATTTTTTTTTTTAAAACACAAGTCCATAGTCACTGCTGCAATGTCCTCAGGAGGCCAGCCCAATATACATTGTGTAACCCACATCCCCGAGGCTTGGGTTAGTGGGTTGTCCGGCCGGGGTCATTGCGGCTGTGGGGCAGTGCAAAGAAAGTAAGTTATACTACATAGCGGACATCACAGAAGTGGCCGCCCCATACTCCAGGCCCGGGGGCACTGGCAGGTCAACTGGGGGCACTGTCTGGGTGGGTTGCTGTCCATGGGATTGTACCCTTCATGCATAGACATACCGACAGGGTGTGAAGAGCGGGGGCAAAGGAAGAAGGCATTCCACTCGCATGGTGCTGGCGTGGGGGTGTGTGGACCATGGGAGGGCCAACCTGCCAGTGGTTGGCGAAAAAATAGTGATTGAGTGAAAAAATAAAAACAGCAATTGTGTGGGGGTGAGGGAGGAACCTATTGGATCTGGGCACGTGGCCAGAGGCATCACACCACGGGCATTGGGCGCAACGTGCTCGCGGGGTGTTTCACTGAGGACAGGGGGGGGGGGGGGCGACAGGGGATAATTGCAGGGACTGAGTCAACGCTGGGCGGTATACTGCAACGGCATCAAAAAGCAAAACAACTGCAGTTTGTGTCGAATCGGTCGCTGTTGTAGTGGGAAGGCCTGAAAGTATGAACATCGCCCTGATGGCGCGCGCATCCTTTAGTTTAGGTGGCAGCCCCACGACGGCGGTCGCTCACGTCGGGTCCCCCGACCTGCGAAGAGGTGGTGCAGCAGGGGGGGTCATCGCCAGTCTTCTGGGCGGAAGGGGCAGGGTCGACGGGAAGGAGGAGGGATCGCAGTGCTCAGGGCTGAGTTAACGCTGTCCACGACCGTGTTCTGGAACTGACCGACGATTTTACGGGCTGCCCTCAAACCACCGGAATGCTGGGCGAGGTAGCGGTACAGGGAGCGGGGTACCGCCAGGCGGGCAACGATCCTGAGGTCCCGTCGCACTGCTGTGGCTCGCCACGTGGCAACCAGGGCCGAAACAGACCAAGCATTAAGCCAGGCCAGTGGGTGGGCGGGGGAGCAGTGCACCAGCACTCCGTGCACACTGCGATTGTGGCGGGTGCCGCATGCAGTACATGGGGTTTTCTCACCCTCATCTCGCCAGAACGTTGCATAGTGGCTGAACCCTGCCCTGGACTGGATTCCAAAGAGCCACTTGTGCCAGGCCAGGCGCCGGTGGCCCAGTGGGCGCCATGAGATAAGGTGGAAATGCTCATGCAGGTGCGAAGGGATAAGGTCATGGGACCACACTTTGTGGGGGGGCAGGACGTGTTCACCTTGCCTGATGATATCCCAGGGGGAAGTGCGAAGCGCTGGGGGGGGGGGGAGGGTGGTGCCTAGTTTGGCATATTGGTCGGAGGCCTCATTGAATTGCTGGCCAGTGTGGCCCTCTACCCAGTCAAGGTCTTGCTCCTTACTTCGCAGGGATGCTCTGACTAGTTGTACCCAGTGGGCTTGACGGACGGGTCGTTTGTGCCCGGTGGATGACAGAATGGCTGCTTGACAGTCAAACCGTAGGCGGTCTCCATGGTCCCCGAAATGTGACCCCAAGAGGATGCCAACTAGTTCCGCCTTATATGAGTTGGGGGCACCAGGGACCCTGCACACAGCCACGCTGCCATCGCGAAGGACAGCGGCCGCACCTGACGTGGGGGGGTCACCCAGTTTGCTGCCATCGGTATAGACAGCGTCAGGGCGGTGCGGTGAGGGTACAATGTACACCCGCAGCCCAGCAACTGTAACAACCGAGGTAGCCTGGCGGTATATTTTGGGGGCGTCCCAGATGATAGGCAGCGGTGTGGGGGAGTCACCAGTGGGGTTACCTAGCGTGGCAATCGCCGAGAGGAACATGCCATAGGGCGTGAACGGGCGTCGAGCCGACGTGTCGAAGTCCTGTAGCCGGAAATTGCGGTGCAGGGAATCTAGTACTCGGGTCGGATGAAGGGTGGGTACATGGGACAGGCCAAGTCCGTGTGTGCGATGTGTGTACAGAGTTTTTTTGGCGACCAGGGGGGGCTGCCCAGTGACCCCCAAAACGAAACGCTCAGTAAGGGCACTCTGCTCCTGTAGCTGGGGCACGGACAGGGGCAAGCACTCAGTGCGAAAAAGGAGGCGGGGAACCATCATGGTGTTGACCAAGAGAACCCTGTCGAGTGTTTGTATGGGGTGCGCGTGCAATTTGTCCAGTTGTGCCTTCAGCTCGTTGCGAACGAGGCAAAAAGCGTCATTCAACTTGAGGTAGGCCGGTATCGGGTGGCCCAGGTGCATTAAATGCTTGGCTGCGGTGAAGCGGTATACCTGGGTATCTGCCCACGGCGGAAGGTCAGCACACGGTTGACTGATCCACGGAGAGCCGGTTGATGCCTGTACGGGCGACGAGGGATGATGATATTTGGGCAGGGCGGGTGGGGCGGGGGGCGGGCGGGCTACAGGGAGGGCTTCGCTTTTTATGATGTTGAGCTGACAACCAATAAGTGCCAGGGCTTCCTGAACAGTGGTGGACACGTGCTGACTGCGTCCACGCAATGCAGGGGAGCTTATATCATCAACGTAAACTGAAAAGGGGATGCCGCGGACGTGTAGGTATCGCAAGGGGATTTCAAAGACAATGACAAAAAGGAAACACGACAAAGCGCAGCCCTGTTTGACACCGTGTGTGGTCCTGAAGACTGACTTTGGGCACCCTCGGATGTAGGTCGCACCGTACTCCAGCGCCAGGGAAATTAAGCGCAGCAACCGGAGCGGCGTCCCAAACCTCTGAAAGGCCATGCTGATGAGTGCCTTAGGGGGGCTATCGAATGCGTGGTAGACATCAAAAGCCAGTATGGCTTCGACGTTGTCCAAGTGATCAATGTCATGCAGAAATGTTTGCGTGGCGTGGGCTGGGGAGGTACCTTGGCGGCCGCCAAATTGCCTAGGGTGCAGTAGTGGGGACAGGAGGGGGTACAGTGTACGGTATACCCACCGCATGAGCAGGCCGTAAATGGAGTTGCTCATTGCGATGGGTCGCCACCTATCTGGGTCCTGCCACGACCCTTTGCCTTTGTACAGGCAGAGGGTTTCAGACACGAGCCATGGGAGGGGTATATCACCTGTTTGGTAACACATCGAGACACAAGCATGCACAGTTGCAAATGTGGTAGCAGGGAGTATGGGCAATAGGTACGGGGGTATGCCGTCTGGCCCCGGGGTCTTTTTTCTAGCGGCTCGCGCGAGTGTACGCAGAGCATCATACGTGGGAGGTGGCGGGTTGTCCAATTGCGGGTACTGGGGTATATGCTGGCCGGCCTCTGTAGACCATGGGTTGTTACGTTGTAATATGCGTTGTATTTTACGTGTGGGTACCGGTAGTGTAGATTGGGCGGGGGGACTGAGCAGAGTATGCTTGACTCGCCGGTAGAAAATTTTGGAGCGCCGTTTGGCCTGCTTGGCAAGCTGGCGTACAACGGACGTCTAGTCGGTGATATCACAGCTGGACCGCGGGGGATCAGGCTTGGCCTCATTGACGGTGTTCATTGCCGTGAGCATGTGGGCGCACAGCGTTGCGTAGGTGGCCTCTACCTACGCAACCTACATACGTGTCAGGCACGGGTAGGCTAGCAGTAAGTTGTTCTATATGTCTCTGAAAACGCTGCACATCCCGGCGGTTCCACTGGGCACACCGTGGGGGGGGCACATTGGGGGTCGACCAGGGGACTGTGTGTATTACAATGGGATCATGATCCTGGGCCCCATTTACGGAGGAAAAGTCGAGCACAGAGGCGGCAGTGGACTGGAATAGGGCGCAAAAGGTACGTGTCCCGTAAGCTCTATCAATATAACTTTTGGTGCCTCCGTAACGTCGCACTCGGGTGTACGGTGTGCTGTGACAATGCGGCGCCAGTAAGTCACAGAGGGCTCGGGACCGTTCCTTGGCTATAAGCCAGGGCCACAGGTTGCGGCGTAGGGCAGTCGTGTGACCGGACTGGGTGACGCCATTATAATCCCCTAGTAGGATGCAGTTGTCTTTCAGGAGAGTGTCCAGAACTGGCTCGACAGCATGTTTGTCACGTATCGTATGCGGGCCGTAAAAAGAGGCGACGCGGACATGTGGGGATAAGGGGGAGTGGTGTAGGGACAACTGTACGGAGATGAGCTTGCCGGGTATGTGTACGGTGTGCTTGGCACACGTGGGTGTAATGGAAGTATGGACTAGCAACGCAACTCCGTCCTTGGGAGAGGGCGAGCTACTGACCAGGTGGTACCCCCAATATCTGGCAACCCTACAGTGGTCTGTGATGTGTGAGAGGGCGCTGGGGCGGAATTCCTGGAGGGACAGGGTGTGGGGGAGGGGTGTGAATCCGGTGAGGATGTGGCACAGCCGGTTCGGGGTGATCTCCACACCCCCGACATTCAAAGAGGCAAAGGAGACTGTGTCGTACGTGAGTGTGCGTGTGGGCGGTGACACACCAGGCATCGCCAAATCGGCAGAGCTCTGGGTCGTCTGATCGCTGTGTTGCTCTCTGCTGGACGCCTGAGACGTAGCAGGTTCGGGCACGGCGGGCCGGATCGCAGGTACGGGGGGTAGGGTGTCACAAGAGTTGGCAGGTCGGGTGACGGCACCACGCTTTATCGAGGTTGGGGTGGGGGCTGTGTCCAGCCGTGTGTGGGGTACAGAAGGTATCATACTGCAGTTGGGGGCAGGATCACATCTCTCCAGCGACGGCTCATCGGCAGCGTCACAGCTGTGGGAGATGTTGCGTTCCGGTGAGTCACGGAAACCTGACCGTGCGGCTGGGGTGTGGGAGGTGTGTGCAAGCGCGCGTGCGAGTATACAGGCGCACACAAGACATGTGACAGCCGAAGCTGTTGGGATCTTGGAGGCAAGAAGGTACACGCGTCGCAGGTACATGAGGACTCCGGTGGCATGTGCGAAATCCCAGGGGGCATTCCGATGCTCGGGCACACTGGCCATAGTTATCATTGATGTGTGCAGGCGCGACGAGGCGGGTGGTGGGGCGGTTCTCCTGAGTGTGTGCCTCACCACAAGGGTAATGTGGAGGCCAATATACGTTCTAGTTAGGTGGCACGAGCCCCGCAGGCACTGAGTGAAAATACGAGACGTGATCGCAAGTGCAACAGCGTGGGGAAGGCAAAACCCCGGGCATGATCGCATCGGTACGTCACGAAGTGCAGCAAAGCTGTGTACCCGCGTATGCGATGCGTGCAGGAGTAGGGGGACCGGGACCGGTAAGTGTGTCCGTACAGGATGATCAACTCCTTGGACCGGAGCATGTGGCTCAGCATCTGTGGAGCGCGGAACATGCAGTGGGGGTTCAATGGGGAAAGAGAGTTGTGCTGCCTCCTACCGTGAGGGTGGGCGAGGCCGGGTCACTACCACGAGGGGAAACAGGGCCAGAAGCGGCGGGAACTGCCGACGGTACCGGTGACACAGGTTGTGCAGAGGTAATGTCGGGTAATTGAAGTGGTGACATGCCTGACAGGTTGGCGGCTGCAGCGAGATTTGCTTCATTGAGGATCGGGGTGGGCAGAGATGTCAAACGTAGACATTGCAGACGTTGCTCAATTGTGAGAACGCTGTCCGTATCGGGGGTGCCGGATGTAAAATAGATTGGTCCAGGCAACGATGCACCGTACGAGGCTGTGGCAGATTGAAAAGACTGATACTTAACAAGTAACATCCCCGATTGTTGAAACAACTGGTGCGTCTCTACAGGTCCAAACGTAGCCGCGGAACGAAGGACATCGGGGATGGCAAGGGTAGGCGGGAAGCGGATAAGTACATGGCGTGGCGATACATTTCGGGTGATGTCGCGTGCGATCATGCGCTGCTGTGTGGTGGCCGACACAACAATCATGCCCCCCAAGTTTTCAATTTCTTGTACTGCCGGTTGGATGAGCATGGGGTCATGCACCATCCCAAGTACATCGTACTTGTTAAGCAGTACAAGGAATGTAAACTTTTTCCGCAGGGTGGAGTTCATTTGGACCGCGTCTCGGACCTCGTTTGAGTTGGAGGGCAAGAGGATGAAGATAGCGAGTCCCGCAAGTTTATTCCACTCAAGAGTGGGGAGGTCGGCCAAGGAAAATGAGCGAAGGAACCCATGATAGGGTAGGCCGTCTCCGTAAATTAAAATTTGAGGTGTGGGGTTGAGCGAGGCTAAAAGATTTTTTGGGGGCAGTGGTGTGGTATCGTGGTAGGTAAGGGGCGTCGGGCACAAGATATCAATTTTGGAAAACCTTGATTGGCCTTTGACGGGTAGTTTGCCCGCTTGGGTGTCTTTATTGAGGTCACGCGCTTCCGGAAACCCGTTCGGGAGTGCACCGATGGGCCGGAAAATGGGGTCTTTTAAATACGTGATGGGGTTGGGGTGAGTAGTGGGCGTGGAGAGGATATTCCCTTGGTGTTGAGGGTTTGCCTCATCGGTTTGCATGTCGTGTGTGTGTTTCGTAGGAGTAGGAATAAAGGCATCTCGAAGTACCTTCTTCGGCGTATCTCCGGCAAGATCACCGTGAATTTCTTCATCACCCATGGGGTCATCCAAAATTTGTGAATCTGCACGTGAGAGTGGAGCGGGCGGGTGGGCATCGGGCACTTTGTCACGCGAATCTGTATCAACATTAATTGCATTACTATCATCGGTACCTATGGAGTCCGTTCTCCTCTTTTTTTTCTCTTCGGCATCTTCAATGCCCTTTTCTCCTTCGCGTGGCGAGGAAGGCTCGCGTTCACCGTCTCTTTTTTTTCCATCTTCGTCTCGTGAACGAGCCGCTAAGGGCATAGGGCGGACAAAAGTGTCACTATGCATGGATAATGCAAGAGAGGGCGGCTCGCTCGAAGCGGCGGCTGACGGCCCGGTATCATTTTTTTTGTCCCCAAGCTGGGCAAGAAGCTTGCCTAGATGCGGGTTGCTCTTATGCTTAGGAGGCTTGTGGGTTGAGGATACGGCTTTGGATGAGCCGGATTTTTTTTCTCGTCCTTCTCTTTTTTTTGGCGCTCCAGGAGCTGAATTGGAACGTGGAGGAGCCACGGGCAGGGCCATGGAAAGAGGATTGGCGGCTTGACCGCGGTGCGAGGAGACTCCAGGCTCAGCCATCAGTAATGCAGAAGTTAGATCAATGAGATCGGCGTAACAGACAGAAACGGCAGAAGGGAGATCAACTGCGGATCACAGACAAATTCAAGGAGAATAATGTTCTGTGGTCCTGGGTCCTGAAAAATGTCGTCAAAAGGCGAACGCGCGCACGTCGGATGAGAGTTCAGTTACTATTTGCACACCTGAGTGTTGTTGTTCGTACATCTGAATGAGTTGGGTCACTGTTTGCATCCTTAATGATTGTTGTTCGTATTTCCTGGGTTCTGTCTTTGGTCTGAAGGCGGGGCTGACACCAGGCAGCTTTCTTTGCAGTATCGGAAGAAGAGAAGTGCATGCAGTTCTGGCACCAGATCAAAAGGTTTTCCTGACACTCGAGGTGACTCCATCCCTCTTTGTGCAGGGAAGGTTGCCTTCAATGGGAAAACACGCATGGCAGTTCTGCCTGCTTCCAGCTCATGGCTGCCCTCCACCGTCGCACCTTCATACAGGTTGAATGGACGCGGGGTATCCAGCCCATTTGGAAGGTTTCCGCTGTGGCCCGTCGTCGCACAGCGCCTTTTCATTACAGCCCGCAGCACTTTGTTTTTGGAAAGCAGGCGCAACTCGCTGCAGCATCAGTTGCAGGTCTGGACGGGAGACTGTGAGCCCGTGAACAACAAATAAATGCTTCATTCAGATTTCTCCATTCCCTTGAATTGCCATGGCCAGTGTGTCTGCCCTTGTGGGGGACGCATGTGTTACCCCCTCTTCACACTCGATTGTTAGCTCGCGTTTGACCCGAAAAGCGCATCGTCTTCGAATGCACACGCTGTGTGCCCCACAGACACAGGTTACCCACATCTGCGTTTAGTTACTATTTGCACACCTGAGTGTTGTTGTTCGTACATCTGAATGAGTTGAGTCACTGTTTGCATCCTTAACGATTGTTGTTCGTATTTCCTGGGTTCTGTCTTTGGTCTGAAGGCGGGGCTGACACCAAGCAGCTTTCTTTGCAGTATCGGAAGAAGAGAAGTGCATGCAGTTCTGGCATCAGATCAAAAGGTTTTCCTGACACTCGAGGTGACTCCATCCCTCTTTGTGCGGGGAAGGTTGCCTTCAATGGGAAAACACGCATGGCAGTTCTGCCTGCTTCCAGCTCATGGCTGCCCTCCACCGTCGCACCTTCATACGGGTTGAATGGACGCGGGTTATCTAGCCCACTTGGAAGGTTTCCGCTGTGGCCCGTCGTCGCACAGCGTCTTTTCATTACAGCCTGCAGCACTTTGTTTTTGGAAAGCAGGCGCAACTCGCTGCAGCATCAGTTGCAGGTCTGGACGGGAGACTGTGAGCCCGTGAACAACAAATAAATGCTTCATTCAGATTTCTCCATTCCCTTGAATTGCCATGGCCAGTGTGTCTGCCCTTGTGGGGGACGCATGTGTTACCCCCTCTTCACACTCGATTGTTAGCTCGCGTTTGACCCGAAAAGCGCATCGTCTTCGAATGCACACGCTGTGTGCCCCACAGACACAGGTTACCCACATCTGCGTTTAGTTACTATTTGCACACCTGAGTGTTGTTGTTCGTACATCTGAATGAGTTGAGTCACTGTTTGCATCCTTAACGATTGTTGTTCGTATTTCCTGGGTTCTGTCTTTGGTCTGAAGGCGGGGCTGACACCAAGCAGCTTTCTTTGCAGTATCGGAAGAAGAGAAGTGCATGCAGTTCTGGCATCAGATCAAAAGGTTTTCCTGACACTCGAGGTGACTCCATCCCTCTTTGTGCGGGGAAGGTTGCCTTCAATGGGAAAACACGCATGGCAGTTCTGCCTGCTTCCAGCTCATGGCTGCCCTCCACCGTCGCACCTTCATACGGGTTGAATGGACGCGGGTTATCTAGCCCACTTGGAAGGTTTCCGCTGTGGCCCGTCGTCGCACAGCGTCTTTTCATTACAGCCTGCAGCACTTTGTTTTTGGAAAGCAGGCGCAACTTGCTGCAGCATCAGTTGCAGGTCTGGACGGGAGACTGTCATCCCGTGAACAACAAATAAATGCTTCATTCAGATTTCTCCATTCCCTTGAATTGCCATGGCCAGTGTGTCTGCCCTGGTGGGGGACTCATGCGTTACCCCCTCTTCACACTCGATTGTTAGCTCGCGTTTGACCCGAAAAGCGCATCGTCTTCGAATGCACACGATGTGTGCCCCACAGACAGAGGTTACCCACATCTGAGTTTAGTTACTATTTGCACGCCTGAGTGTTGTTGTTCGTACATCTGAATGAGTCGAGTCACTGTTTGCATCCTTAACGATTGTTGTTCGTATTTCCTGGGTTCTGTCTTTGGTCTGAAGGCGGGGCTGACACCAGGCAGCTTTCTTTGCAGTATCGGAAGAAGAGAAGTGCATGCAGTTCTGGCATCAGATCAAAAGGTTTTCCTGACACTCGAGGTGACTCCATCCCTCTTTGTGCAGGGAAGGTTGCCTTCAATGGGAAAACACGCATGGCAGTTCTGCCAGCTTCCAGCTCATGGCTGCCCTCCATCGTCGCACCTTCATACGGGTCGAATGGACGTGGGGTATCCAGCCCATTTGGAAGGTTTCCGCTGTGGCCCGTTGCCGCACAGCGCCTTTTCATTACAGCTTGCAGCACTTTGTTTTTGGAAAGCAGGCGCAACTCGCTGCAGCATCAGTTGCAGGTCTGGACGGGAGACTGTCAGCCCGTGAACAACAAATAAATGCTTCATTCAGACTTCTCCATTCCCTTGAATTGCCATGGCCAGTTAGCCAGCCTTGGTGGTTAACATTGATGTTTGGTCAAGGTCAGGAGGGTACTTTTTCAGAAAAAGCGAATTGGTCATTTCACATTCACTTCGCCTTCACTTCACCTTCGCCCACGAAGGCTCACTTCAAGCTCACTGCAAGCCCACTACAAGCTCCCTGAAAGCTAATTGACGTTCACTAAAAGCTCAATGAAAGCTCACCAAAGGATAATTGCATACATAACACGCACGGTTTGAGCCCTATCCCTTCCCAACCCTCCCCCCTCCCCATATATTCACCCTCTTACCCCACATTCATATCCTCCTTCTTCTCATTCGGCCCTTTTTGTCTATCATGTTGCCCGCGGGTGTCGTCGACTCCAACATTTCAAAGGCGTTCGAGGCATTCGTGAATCGTCCCCGTGCCCCATGTCCTCTTAACGAGGCATGGTATACGGGGAGTACTTCATCGGACCTTAGTCCCTTGAAACGTTGGGCAGAGGATCTAAAGCACCCCCCCCCCCCCCCCCGACCCCCTTACAGTTTTACCATTGATACCCCTTACAGTTTTCGACAAGACCCTCATGGGGAAAAACAGGATGCACGAAGCCAACCGGCTCTTGCGTTAGGTCCACCGGAACCTCCGGGCAATCCGGTTCCGCTTTCCGGAGCATGTGGTGGACGACCTCCTCCAGCAAGCTTCCGGAAAGCTGGACCGGAAGGCCCGCCAACTTGCGCTGGACCTCATCGACACTAGTGATTTGCAGTATGGTCATGCTGCCGATCGGGGTGTCGATGAGGTGCACCGCAAGAAGGGTGTGCTGCAACCCTTGCCCTATACGGTAGGAGTGGTAGATGGTGACTGGTGGGAGACGTTGGGAACGTGCACCGTCGCACCGGAGTGGTGGTTGCACGTTCCCGATTGCACTTGGCCATCCCTGTTTATCTCCTTGGAGAAGCACTTTCTCTAGGGATGTAGCACTCCCTCGCCCTACATTTCCCTGTTGCCTCTGGTTTCCTACCACAAGTTGGTGAATCCACCTCTAGACTCTGATGACTGGTTGAGGGAGCTCGGCTTCAGGGTTTGCAAGGGCGCCCTGTCTCTTGAGGAAGCCTCGCAATCGTATACCATTGTGACGGCCTCCTTGGAGCGGGCTCCCGCCCAACGGGACGCTTTTTGGGATCTGGTCTCCAACGAGCACTCGCGAGAGTCTTGTTGGGCCAATCCCAAACTACCTCGCTGTTGGGGTACCCACCCGGGGAAGTTGGCCACGCTGTTGGGACGCGAGACTTGCAAGAGGCCCACAATGCGCAACTTGCACCCTACTGCAAGTCCCGTTGCTTGACGCAGAACGCAAAGCCATAATCGCGGAGGCCAGGCGAGATGTGGCTTTGCGGAACAAGGGCAGCAAGGGGATGCGCAAGGAGTCCGAGGGCGCTCCTTCGTCCCCTTCCACATTTGCTGGGCCAGGACTTGGCGGTCCCTCCGCCGGTGTTGGCATTAGCAGTGATTCTGCACGGTTCCTAGAGCGGGCACGTAAATGTGGGGGATAGTTGAAGATGGTTTGCCACATGGCCCGCACCACAATTGTGCCCGATCTCGCCATCCCCACGTCGCTTGTTGACCGTGTCACACAGGCGGATGCACAATACACGTCATCCCGTGTTACCGCAGCGCAATGCCCTGGGTGGACAAACCCACTGGTGGGCGATGCGAGCGAAGTCGGCCTCAGCACGCCCGACGTGTGGGAACAGCAGCAGTGATTGGGATGGAGTAGAAGGTGGGCGGCTAGTGTGGCCGTTTGAAAGAAGGGGTGCCCCCCCCAGTGGAATCACGTGTTCTGCCTACCGTTGGAGGGAGCAAGGGTGGGTCAACAAGAGCGGCCCAGTGGCCAATGTAGATCTCTGGATCCAGTTGTTGTCTTTGATTGATAGTGCCACCATGCGCTTACGCTAGATTAAGGTTCCCAGTCATACAGTAGCAGTCATAGCAGGCAATCGTCATGCTGATCACTTGGCAGAGGTAGGTCGGTTCAGCTCTCCGTTATATCATGTTTTATCAGTGCCAGATAGGCCCGTCATCTCACTTCAGCTACCGTTTACCCCGACGCCACGAAGGGCGCAGGCAGTCCCTCGATCTGTAGACATCCTGGAGCTCACCACTCCTCTAAAAGAAACTCCAGTCTTGGTCCCTGGCTCGCACCATCGGACCCCAACGACCCCTCCATCCATCCAGCATACGCCAATGCGTTGCCTTTTTGGATCCCCACAAGGATCCCATGAGTCATGTCACAGCGTGTCCTCGACACCACCGCGAGTAAGTGCCTCTGCACAGCCCAGTGGATTATCTTCACTGTCTGGGTCCACGGTTTCATGGGCCCCCACGACCCCCACTCTGAGTCCACCCCCTGATGTGATGTGGAGGGACATAGGCTTGCAGCCGATGTCCACGCCTGAACCCAGGCATCGGCGCGCGCTCTTTCACACACCAAGTACAGATGTCAGCTCACCCAGGTATCACTCGGATATAGGCTCTCATATGGACTCGGGGGGGGTCCCGGCCCCAGTCCCCGATGTCCGAGGACTCGCAATAAAACGGCCACAGTAGATATGAGTCTTGTGTTGCAATCACCGCATTGAAGAATGACAGATCGACTCGGATGCACTTACGACTAATTAGTCTGGCTGGGGGCAGGCACAGCAAGTTGGCCGATCTTGTGCCAGCATCACGCAAGCTTGACGTGCAAGCCACCAAGTCAGTCCTCCCTCTCACCTGTACTGTGCCATGTAGGCTAGTTTTGTTGGCCGACAAAAGACGGCCCGGATAAAGGTATTACAAGCTGGCGGTATGAAAGGATGTACATAGTGTCTTTCCCTCAGAAGGGACGCAATATGTGGAGAACTGCCGAACATTGTTGCATATGCATACCAGGACGTGCATGTGTGGAGCGCTTTGTTGACCTGCATGCGGCCCCAGTGCAATCGCCTCGTCATGTGGGGCTACAAGGCCTAGCATCCCGTCTGGCTGAGAGGCCAATGAATGAACCATTGCTTTGTTTGAAAGAAGGGGTGGCCCCCCTAGTGGACTCGACTCGTCTTGCGGGCTTGTAGGCCCTAGCATGTTGTTTGACTTTTTGAAAAAAGCGGAGGCCCCCCGAGTGGACTCGTCTCGTCATGTGGGCCCACAGGGCCCAGCATCCACCGTGGCTGAGAGGCCAGTGAATGTACCGTTGGTTTGTTTTCTTGAAAAAAGGGGTGGCCCCCCTAGCGGACTCGACTTGTCTTCTGGGCTTGCAGGCCCTGGCATGCAGTTTGACTTTTTGAAAGAAGGGGTGGTCCCCCTAGTGGACTCGTCTCGCCATGTGGGCTCACAGGGCCCAGCATCAAGTCTGGCTGAGAGGCCAGTGAATGGACCGTTGGTTTAATTTTTTGAAAGAAGGGGTGCCCCCCTCTTAATGGACCACTCGTCTTCTGGGCTTGCGGGCCCTGGCATGCGGTTTGACTTTTTGAAAGAAGGGGAGGCTTCGTCATGTGTTGTACCGCCTGTGGGATGAGGGGAGTGGCAACAAGGGCTACCGGAAGAGAGCAAACGGGAGTGAACCTTCAGTGAAGTTCACTACAAGTTCACTGCAAGTTCACTTCAAGCTCTAGCGCCTTCACTGAGTGTCCAGTGAACGTTCAGTGAATGCTCAATGAAGGCGCCAAAAAATGCAGTAAGCTTGCAGTGACTTTGCAGTCCACTTGCAGCACCCCCCGGGGCCAACTTTTGAGGTGCAAATGGGCACTAGTGTTGACATTTGCCCCCCCCCCCCCCCCTGCTACACGACCTCTGCCATATAACCCAAGCCTTGAAAACAAATTTGCGGGTTCGGGTCCTCCGCCCAAACCGATATCCTCCCCCCAAAAAAAACAGAAGCGTGGCATGTCCAACCCTAGACTCGTTCACCCTCCCCCCCGCCAACAAACACTGTCACCCCCCCCCCCTCCTTTCCGAGTGTCTATTTTTTTTCGATTCTTTTCATGCCATGCCTGCCCGGGGACATGCCCCAAGGCACTGACAACGCTCAGCCACCCCTAAACACCGATTCACCTTTGCATTGGGAAGTGCAGCAACACTGGGAGGACATTGAGGCTGAGATAGCCCGGCATCCGCCCTCGCCGCCATCACCACCCTCGTCGCCGCCGACACCTCACGACGCGCAAGAGACTCACGAACAGCAGGCATTTCGATTGGGACGGAACATTCCAGCTTTCCTGGACAGAGATCTGGTCGACAGCTTCAGGCCGATCTACCTGGTGGCGGACTTTCTCTTCCGAACGAATCACCCAGTTCAATTCGGACTCAAGCACTGCTTGTACCAACTTCTACTACCGCCTGCCGTCTATTGGGAGTGGAGGTTCATCACCTACCCCCCTGCTCTTCAACACTTCATCCTACAACACTCTCTCGGCCAATAACTCCGCCAACTGTGACAGACGCTTCGCACGGTTCGCTCGCTGTTTCTGAGTGCCCCAGCCGACCACGTCACAATCATGGACGAATTCGCCGTACCAGTAATCGATGACAGCTCCATTCGGCAGCTACTCCAAGCCATTACCTCAGCCAGTGCCGACTCTCTGACAGCATCCGTACAGGATGTTCTCCGACAGGCTCCGCTCACCGAGGCAGCCCTGACGCAACTACTGTCGCAATGCAACTGGAATACCTCAAATAAAACATTCACGACTCCTTTAACTGCAGCCTCTAAAGCTATGCTTTCTCAGCACCTCATCACAATCCTGAATCAAATTACGCAGCAGCGGTCAAAAGAAATCGTTGACGAAATGATGGAACAAGCCGTGAGCGACGACCCTATGACAAGAGGTCTGCAACTCTCTTCTGCAAACAATATTCTGGATCTCACTTCTAAGAGAAGCGCTCTACTTACCGAAAGGAGCAACTTGGAGAAATCCGGTCACCTCAACAGCCCTGAAAATGCCTCCTACGGACAGCGGCTAACACAATCTATCGAAGATCTGGGCATCGCTATTCGAATGACCCTACAACAGCTAGAGATTGCTGAGGACAACCCACTTCTGAAAGCCCGTAAGAACTATTTTGACCTCATCACTCAAGCCAAGGAAGTGGAAAGTCAACATGAACAGCTCGGAACCGAAGTCACCGCTGAGGATACCAATCGCCTTCAAAAGCAGTGGAGCATCATAAACTCGCAAATCGGGGAGGCAGAGAAAGCCATTTTCGACCTGCTTTGCAACCCTGACTCTAAGCTATCAGATGTCGTCTCTAAGCAGCAGGAAAAGGTCATGCAGCAACAAAAGGTGCTCTTACATCAGAGAGAAAAGGTTCACTCCAAGCTCTCAAACGCTTTGGGCGTCTCTCCGCTCAAAAAGAAAAAAAAGCCAGCCGAACCCCAAGAGTCGGCTGACCACCCACCCCCCGCTACGGAACCAGGGATCTCCATGACCCCTGCGAACATTCAGGCAGCCATTGATTTATGTGCTAACAAAAAAACCCTGCACGATCCTGAATATCTGACCCCACTCATGGACTCTGAACAACAGCTCCTTATGATGCAATTTAATTGGCTGCAGGACTTTGTGGTCCTTCAAGCTACTGCCGCCTTCTCCACTGATGGTTCCCCCAAAAGTTGGAAAGGACTCACGGATTTCACAGATGATGATCTTTCACAACATTTTCCCAACTCACACACTAATTTTTTGTTAGTCACGAGAGACACAGAACTTACGTCCTGTGTCAAAACAGTGAATTTTCTGTACACCAGGTTGCGGCCAAAACGAATCGACATTTTGGTCGACCTGACGCACCAGCACAATTTCCCACAATGGTGTGACACCCAGTTACAACACGCCTCTTGTACGCCACAGGCGTTTTCAAGACTTTCCAGACAGCTACAGGACACCGATGGACACTCCAGGGATTTTTTCGTTATTCTGCACACTGCTACTTCTATAGATCAAAGACTGGAACCTGCCCGTTTCTCTACAAGATTGCTATCCCAGGGGCGAACCCTGGACCGCAAACCCTGCCAGTTGCCGGAGTCCCCTCTCCACTCCCATGCAGTGCATATGTCTGAAAAGGATATGACACAAACAATGCTAAAGCTAGGCATGACCGGGTCCCAATGCTTCAACATTCCGGGGCCGGTCAATCTGAGACAGCAAGGCATACAATCAAAAATCTTTCTGGTCAATCTTGATGCACCACAGTGCGCTAGCTTCACTGCTGATTTTAAAAAGTTGGACTTTTTCGCACTTATGAGCATGTCGGAATTCGACGGCTCTATCTTCCCCCACTGCCACACCGTTCTCGATGTCTTCTATAAGAAGACCCACAAGGAAAACTACGCCAAGCATCTCTGGCGCAATGTCAAGCAAGCACTTTCTGATATTTCTGATCCTACGTACCTGCAGGTCACCGGGTTTAACAAACTGCGGGTGGGCCTTTCCACTGAATCCGCCACTGAGCAGTTCATATCTGGCCCCTATGTCCAAATGAAGGCCAATGGCCTACTGTTCAAGGACGAACGCCAGCGAGACTGGTTCAAAGGGGAATCCGACACGGAGTCAGTCTCTTCCGCCTCTTCCGCCTCGTCCTCACCGGAGGGACGTTCCGATTTAAAAGTCGTTTATGACGTTCCCATTTGGTTACAGGGCCCGGCCCTATTGTCTTTCCTCAATGAAAACGGTTTTCTTGCTGAATCAGCGGTCCGGTCAACATGGAACCCGGGACGCTTTTCCACCGCCGCATGGCGAATAAAAGGCAAATTTGCCTCCGCAAACCAAAGCGTCTTGCTTCATGACGAAGCGAAACAAATTTCAATTTCCATCATCCCCACCGATGAGTTTAATAATCTCAAGCGTGAATCCATGGCCAATAGGAAAAAACCAGCCTCTGCTGAGTCCAAAAAGCCCTCTTATGCACAAATTGTGAAGCAGCCAACATGATCTTATGGCGTCACACTCACAAAAACCAGCACACCACCAACCACCAGCGGTTGGACGTCCGACAAGAGACAACCAACAGCCAGTGGTTTATGCCGCAGCACACACCAAGGTAGCCACTTTTAACGCCAACGGGCTGACCACCAAGGTCCCCGTCAGCGACAACTTTTCGGAAGATAGGCAGGTCCAGATATGCCGTTTTCTGTATCGTAACTCCGTACATGTAATGGGACTTCAGGAAGCGCACATCAAGGATGATCAATGCCTTGAGCAGCTTACTAAACGGTTCAAGGACTGGGGGTTCGTCCTCCTTTCCAACCTGAGCCCCAAAGGTAGAGGGGGATCTGCACTGATTTTTCACAACACTTGGACACTCCTGAATTCGTATGCCATTGAAAAACGCCACCTTTTTGCTCAGCTGGCTGACCCCGATGGGGTTAAGCACCATTTCTGTGTTTATCATTTTCATCATGACGCAGTCGAAAGGCAGCGCCAATGGACCTTGCTCTCGCAAGTCTCGCCCACTCTCGTCCCGGGAGACACCATCTATCTGTCCGACCACAATTCGGTCACAGTCCCCTCAAGGGACATTTCTGCACCGCATCTATCTTCTGAGCACTCCACTGTCATCGCCGCCCGTGAAGCGGAACTTGATTTTCTGACGAACCATCAGCTCATCGACACATATGCATGTTTCCACAGTGGCAGACACTCCGATTTTGATTTGGAAGGCTGGACATGGGGTTTTGCCCCGGCCAAGCCGACTACGTCGGCTAGGCCCGACCTAGCCGCAAACGAGTGCGCCCCCGTCCTTGACAGGAGACGACGGATCGATAGAATTCTCCTTCACGAGAATTTCCAAAACTCCGTGGTGGAGTGCTATACCCGTTTTGTGGCCAATTCGGACCACAAGGCAGCTATTGCCTCACTGTCGGCCAAGCCTACCAAGCAAGGGAAGCGACTCAGAATCCCTACAACTTTCTTATCCTCGGAGGACACCCTCCAACAAATACAGTCTGAACTGCATTCCATCAACACTGAAGGTTACTCCAAGTGGGCGGACGGTTTGGAATGTATCAAAACTGCAGCTTTCTCCTATGAAAAGGCAAACAGAGCCACTGGCATCACGGAATTGCAATCTCTCTTGATGGTCTCTTCTACACATCACCTCTCGGAAGAGGCCTGGCGCTACCTCAAGGATCATGGGTACACCCCCTCATCCGCCAAAGCGGCTTATCAAATTCTAACAGCCCTAGCCGAACGGGCAGATACCGACCGTTCAGGGCAGCAGGTTCTGGATAAGCTAAAAACTACTCTACACGACCCACATCATCTGCAACCATGGCGCCGCCGCCAAGAAATCTGGCGACTCACCAAACAACTACAATTTAAACGAAAGCTATACTCTTTGCGCAATAGGTCCGGCCAGATTCTGCCCGACCCTGAGTCTATGGTCTCTGAAATCGTCTCTTATTGGCAACAAACAATGAACCCCTCCGGAAAATCACAAATGGAGGTGAAGCCTTATCTCGAGACATTTTTCCGGGGCAAAAACACAGCATTGATGGCAAAAATGCTGATACAACTGCTGTCACTGGACTTAGTGCACGCCGCGCTGGAGTCCTTGAACGGCACTTCGGCACCTGGAATTGATGGAGTACAGGTTTCCATCTACAAGGCCTTTACGAATTTCTTTTGCCCCCTTATGCTTGACATTTACAAGGGCATTCTGGACTCTAACTCACTCAACGATGACTGGTCCTTGGCACTTCTTAATCCCATTCCGAAAGGACTTGGGACCGCTTCAGTACACAATCTACGGCCTTTGGTGCTACAAAACACTTCACACAAATGGGTGGCAGCCATTCTTGCCCTGCAACTCAGAGATTACATTGATGCCCTCACCCCTATCCAGCAACGAGGTTTTATCAGGGGACGGTCCATTTTCACGAATCTGTGGCATACTTTTGGCTCCTGGAACTCCCCGGGGGACGCTCTGTTTTGCCCCATCGATTTCAAAAAGGCCTTTGACTCTGTTTCTCATGAGTATACCCGCACGTTTCTTAATCTTATCCAATTGCCAGACAGCCTAGTTTCTCTTTGTTTACCGCTGTTTACAGCGCCAATCTGTGTCCTTGTCCGTGATCACATTTACACAGACCACAAAATTCTCCCCCGTTCGGGTGTACGACAGGGGTGCCCCTTTTCGCCGACTATATTTGCCATGCTCATTTCCCCCATCATCCACAAACTTATGGATTTGTCAGAACATGTGCAAGTTCTGCTCTACGCAGACGACTTAATCATCATCATTGAATGCGACCCTGCCACAGGGGCAAGGGTGTTCCTCTTGGTCTGGAGCAGGGTTCAGGAATTCTCAACAATTACAGGTTTGTACACAAACCTGGACAAGTCCAACATTCTGCTCAAGGGGCATTGGGACCCCATACACAGGGTTCAGCTCCTGAGCACAGGCCTCAGAATAGTCGACAAATACAAGTACCTGGGCATTGTCCTTGGGGCTACCACAGCGGAGGAGGCCTATGGACGTGCACTCAGAAAAGCCACAGGTCGTGCGTTTTCCATGCAGTCGTGGACCCTTTCACTCGCTGAAAGGGTGGAACTCCTCCAAAGCTGGATTCTCCCACTCTTGGTCTACCCGTCTCGTGTTGTCTACCCTACAGACAATGTCATCGCCGCGGTCAAAACAATTTATCGGGTTGCCCTCAAGCTCAGCAACTGGGGCATTACACTAGACATCCTGTCGCACAGCAAAGAGCATGGGGGGCTTGAACTGGCCCCCCCTGACACCTTCCTGCTTTGGCAATTTTCCACTATCTTTATTCGACATGTCTACAGGGCTGAGGTCATTCCTAAATGTGTCACCGAGCCTTATGAGCGTTTTGCCACTGAGTATGGCATAAATATCTCCCCGTCCACGCTCCACACTTTTCAAATGGGGAGCAATGTGGCTTGGCACAAAATGCCTTATCTGGCTTGGAGCGCACGAGCATATTCACTTGTCACTGCCAAAGTGACCTTCAACCGGCCTGAAGCACTATCGTCTGACACCCCACTCTGGCACAACAGACTGTTCTCCAAGCCGGCATCCCTCACCTACTATTGCCCCCAGCTTATCCGGCAGGGGGTCATTACGGTGGGAGATTTATTCAACAACAGCACACATATTTCACAGATCGCACCCACTTGGGCCAGCATTTATCAACAGGGAGTGTTTCATTATCACTCCTCTAATCTCGGACAGGCACCCACGAACCCACCCCCCCACCCGGTTCCGGGAGCGGATGTGTGGTCTCGATGGACCACAAAATCCATGGCTTTGTTCCTCTGTTCCACAACCTCCCTGGCACCAAGGCAACCACCTGAGGTTTGGAAGGCCTTTCACCTTTTCAACATTCCCGCACACCACAAGGACTTCATCAGACAGGTGCTATGGCTCCGCCTCCCTGTGGGGGAGCAGCAAAAAGATTGGAAATCAGATGACGTGTGGTGCCCAATTGACGGTGAGCTAGAGACAATCGACCACGCACGCACGGAGTGCTCCTTGCTCAAAGTTGCTTTTGACACTATTTCCAAATGCTTCCCCACGGCCACTGTAGAGGAACGTCCAGCCGCCCTGCTTTCCTCCTTCCTACAGTTTTCCTTTCAGTGCCCAACAGGCTTCCTGGCCTGGGCGGCGGTATACGCCAATTGGCAGGTCCGCCAAAAGAAAAAATATCAACGACAATATTCAGCTACCTGGTCCCGCTTTGTTTCTATCTGGATTGCCACCTTGAAACTATGGGCCACATGTCCATCGAGCATCCCTATTTCAGATCATGACCTGCATCTTTTCATCGGAGCGCTACAGTCGCTTCTCCATGATGGAGTGCTACAACACCCCCATCTGCGTGTTACACCTCCCACTCCCCCGCCCAGCAAAAAACAACGCAAAGAAACAGCGCGCCGACTGCGCAAACAGCAACGGGCGGCGGAGCTGGAAGGAATTTTTGACACCCTCTCCGCGGACGGATACACCCTGGTTTTCACGGATGGCTCGTCCGCCGAAACGGAAGGTGTGGGCCGGGTAGCAGGATATGGCATCTATGCGCACCCTGACATCAGCATCTCTGCATATGTTCCGGTACACTTCCGGCAGACAAACAACACGGCAGAACTCCTGGCCGTGGTTCGGGCATTGCAAATCCTCTCTTTTGGTAAAGTCGCTATTTGCACAGACAGTGAGTACGTCTTCCTGGGAGCCACTGGCGCGGCGCGCCGGTGGAAACTCAGGGGATGGACGGGAAGCAGCGGTCCGGTTTCTAACGTTCCCCTCTGGGAACTTCTTCTGGACACCCTCAGTGCACACACAGGCTCCATCAAGTTTATTAAAGTACCGTCCCATGTGGACATTCTAGGGAACAACGAAGCTGATAGATTGGCTGAACAGGGAAGGCTCTCCCATCCCAGATGCCCTGTACTGAAGACCCCGTCGCGGGACTTCACCATGCTTACGTACACCCCTCCCACCAAGCGACCGCGCAGGTCCGCTGTAGCCGAGCTGGATTCGATTGTGCAAGTTTTGAATTTTTCCCCTTACAAAGACAATATGGGAGGCAGTGTGGTATAGTGGTTAACATCGTCTGACGTCGTCACGTAGATCGCCGGTTCGAACCCGGCCTGTAGCAGTGCTCCCCCCCACCGGCCTCGCCCGACAGGGGACTGGGGCCCCTCCCGTTGCTTTCTACTTTTCTCACTGGCCTTAACTATTTTTTCCCCACTGAGCTGCTACAGCTCCCCCCTTTTACAATCATCAATTAGAAAAATGTGCCCAGGCGGCTGCAGCAGTGCGCCCCGCCACCGCCCACGCCCGATGGGTGGCTGCCACCCCACCCGTTGCTTGCCTTTGCCCGAGCCCCCGCGGCTCGGGCAGTGGGGTTCGAACCTGGGGCCAGCGCCGCTGGCATCCAGGGTGCTTCCACTGAAGCACGGGGCACCTCACTAGAAATACGATTCCATAAGCACACAGCCACGTGACACACGTGCATCTGCAACGCATTCTGATTTCTGAGTCTTAATGTATGTTACTCCCTTCACTCTTTGAAACTAAACAGCGACAGACGGGGTAAGGCCGAATGAGTGCCATGCTTTGCAGCCCGGTCAGCTCGCATGTGACACAGTGAATGCAGTCCACATTTACGGACGACTGCTTATATTGATTCAGGTTGTTCGCTAGAGTCAGCAGCAAAGGACAAGCACACAAGTGACCCACGGAGCTAACCGCAACGCCTCGCTGTATTTTACATAGTGGAGCACCCCAACCAAGAAGGGGACACGTGCATTGATTGGATTTCGCAGTACTGCTGGACTAATGGCTGGAATTGTCTATGGCGGGGACATTCAGTCTATCAGAACCGACCATTGATCCCCCCCTCCAAAAAGAAAGCACAAGCCCCCCCCCCCATCCAGAGGGAAAATAATACCCCTAGCCGCCCTGAATGCAAAACAAGTACCTCAACCCCCCCCCCCCCCCCGGGAGCAGGCAAAGGCAAGCATACGCACCCAGGCATCACCCCCCACATGCATGTGCCCTCTAAACACACCATGACGTGCATCCAAACATTCATACAAGTATACCGACGTCTCTTAGGCTACAATGCCCCTGTTTGTCCTAGAGCGTTGCCATCATGCCCGTCGCTGGCCCATCTTCACAAGTCACCTTGGCCCGTCACCAGAATTGACGGCTAGGCGACCTGGCGGCGGTGGTGGCAGCCTCGCTAGCCGAGCGCTATGAAGCGCAACTCCAACTAGATGGTAGCATATTGCTTGTGCTCGCCGGTGGTGTGACCGGGCTGCCCGTGGAGCCGGACTACAAGTCCGATGCCCTCCGTATACTATCGTATACTATGGCGGATGCGTAGCATGCAGGGCTCCCGCCGGGACATGGCGTACCTTATCTTAGACCTTGATAGCCCACCATCATGGGCCGATGTTGTGCCTTGACTCAACAAAATCAGTGAGCCTTCAAGTCGTGGTATTTTGGTGACGGAGGGGACGCCACCATGCATGGAGCCCTTCGTGACCTCTTGGACCTTGATGGCTGTTCTTTATCATAGTTGTGCACTTTAGGACCTTGATGGCTGTTCTATAACATGCTCGTGTCCTCTTGGACCTTGATGGTTGTTCTATATCGTACTTGCGTCCTCTTGGACCTTGATGGCTGTTCTTTCTCATACTCGTGTCCTCTTGCACCTTCATGGCTGTTCTATGTCATACATGTGTGAGCAAGGTTCGTGGGTCCACAACCAGGGGCACCCAATGCATAATGTACATATCCACGATTCCACCTATTGGTGTCATCTACACCAATGGTGACCCATGTGTGGTGGTGAGCCCCTGCTTGCAACACATGGGGGGCGGGGGCCGTCCATACAGGAGGTCCACACGCGCTAGTTGGTGGTGGTTCTTGGTACCACTGAGTTGGAGGCCCTCTTTGTCAGGCTGCCGTAGTGTACATTACGGTGGTACATTACATTGACTGCCGATTGTGTTCATACTACATTACCAGACAGTGCTGCGTTATGCTTATCGTGGGTTTTTGGGAGCGATCAAACTGTATGAACACATGGGGTGCGCAGCTTTAACTGCTTTTCTACCTATTGCTTGCCCGTTTCTTCTTGGTGTGTTCCACTTTTTTTTACGGCTCAAGCGCCGTAGATTTTTTACGGCGCTTCAGCCGTAAACAGCATGGGTCAATAACATGAAAGATGAAACAGTTCAGTTGGCATCCCATTAAAGAATTTGGTGAAACTTCATATAATTTTCCACAGTGCGATGCTAAGTCGATTGCATACACCGGAAAGGGGTGAAGGATAAATAGGTAATAGCTTCATACGTAACAACTGGCATGACATGACATTTCACTGCCTGCTAATACACGTCAAATCGAAAGGTGACTTTTTTTCACACACAGTGGTATGTGCTAGTTGGATACTGCAAGCCCCCTGTAAGCACAGGGCTCTGCACATCAATGCTTAGCAAGGATCTTTGTCACCCCCCTTTTCTGTGGAAGTTCTGTTGTATTTTCTATTGCATTGTGACATAACTTGGGGCACGTTTGTTTTAGGGCACAATAATGCCGTAATTTTTCGCAAACAAGGGAATCTGCTGCAAACCCCCATGTTTGCACGATGTGCTCGCGTTTTCGTATGTTTTTTGGACATTTACGGCGCATTTTGGGGGGGGACTGCCGGCACCCTTGCGAATAGTGCACCCCAAGTTTTCGGAAACCCTTCTGTCGCCCCTGGGATGGGTTTGGGTGATGGTTTAGTGACAATACGGGTACTTGAGCACCCATGGGGACCCACGTAGTGGCTGCCAAGCCCATATAGTCCTAGCCATGGTCCCCCCAAAAGCCCCGAAATTGCCGTTGTGTAGGGTGTTTTAGTTACACCGGCAAGTTTTCCAAAATTCGACTTTTTCGGAAACCCTTCTGTCGCCCCTGGGATGGGTTTGGGTGATGATTTAGTGACAATACGGGTACTTGAGCACCCATGGGGACCCACGTAGTGGCTGCCAAGCCCATATAGCCCGAGCCATGGGCCCCCCAAAAGCCGCGAAATTGCCGTTGTGTAGGCTGTTTAGTGACACCTACAAGATTTCGGAAATTCGCCTTATTCGGGAAACCCTTCTGTCGCCCCTGGGATGGGTTTGGGTGATGATTTAGTGACAATACGGGTACTTGAGCACCCACGGGGACCCACGTACAGGGGGGGGGGGATATCGCGACGAGAATATTTTGCTGTGGGAAATTTCGTATTTCAAATGTGTGCGAAATTTCCCGCTCAATTTTCAGGCCACTGTGCGAAATAAACCCGGCACGAAATTTAGCCACAATGCTTGATCTAGAATCATTTGAAATGCGAAAAGGACTACTTGCCGCACAAAACAGAGAGGAACTTTGGGCACGAAATGCCAGTACTTGTCTGCCTCCTCCTTGTGCCACTTCTTTGCATCTACACCTATACTGGGGACACACGGCTTGGTTTTTTCTGTAGCAAGGTCGCTCACTGCCAGTTTTTTTTTTAAAAGATATCTTATCAAACAGTCGTGTATCATGGACCAAGTGGTATCCAATCAAATAGTTTTTCAACTGTTTTCAGTTCTTCAACAGTTCTTCAACTGTTTTCTGTCCAGGCCAAATTCTTGATTAACACCCCAAGTATTGTGTGCTTGCCTCTTTCCTGCCCTCCCATGTGCTGTTGACAGGAGGATGTGGTGCAATGTATGGCTCAAACAGTCAAAAAAAGCGCCAGAAAAAGCGCCAGAAAAAGCGAAGAAAAACCTCCGGGAATCGAACCCACGCCCTTTTGAACGTCACCGTACGTGCATACCACTAAGGTAGGACAGGCCTCTGCTCACACTGTGTTTATGGGCAGCATACACTCCGTATAGCCTTCCAAAAAAAACGAATATACTTTGGATTTGGGGTCACTATGCAAAGCCCTGGTGATGGGTTTTTTTACCAAAGATGGTCCGCCCGGTACAGTGGCCTGTACAGCGAACAATCCTGGAAGGTGCGAAATTTCCCGCTCAATTTTCAGGCCACTGTGCGAAATAAACCCGTCGCAAAATTTTCTCGTGCGAAAAATTCCCGGTGCAAAATCCCCCTCCCCCCCTCTGTAGTGGCTGCCAAGCCCATATAGCCCGAGCCATGGGCCCCCCAAAAGCCCCGAAATTGCCGTTGTGGAGGCTGTTTAGTGACACCTACAAGATTTCGGAAATTCGCCTTTTTTTTGGAAACCCTTCTGTCGCCCCTGGGATGGGTTGGAGTGATGATTTAGTGACAATACGGGTACTTGAGCACCCATGGGGACCCCCGTAGTGGTTGCCAAGCCCATATAGCCCGAGCCATGGGCCCCCCAAAAGCTTCATAATTGCTGTTTGTAGGTGGTTCAATGGCCTTTGGTGTGTGCACAAACTGCAAACAAAAAGCAGTTTTCCACCCTCTACAGGTCAAAAATGGAAAATTTTGCAAAATACCGCTTACAATGATGAAATATGCTATGTAAAGCATGTTTTAGCCCCCTTGTATGTGTTTTTCCCCCTATTTGGGTGTTGGGGGGGGGGGGCTTCCAAGGGGTCTAGGGCACAACCTGCTTATGCAGTTTTCATCCCGCCTCGGCAGCTCAACAATGGAAATTTCCGCAACGATCAAATACGCTGTGTAAAGCATGTTTTAGCCCCTCTTTATGTGTTTTTTCACCCTATTTGGGTGTTTGGGGGGGGGGGGGGGGGGGTCCCAAGGGGTCTAGGGCACAACCTGCTTATGCAGTTTTCCCGCCTCAGCAGCTCAAAAAAGGTTGTCCCTCTCCCCTCTTCGAGGTACCTTGCCGAAGGCAATAGAATTTTGTCTTCCCTCTTCAGACACAGGTGTGTCAAGAGGTCCAACAAGGCCAGGCATAGAGATTAAAGATGCACTTATGCGTGACTGTGGAGCGCATTGCCTCAAGCTTGCATTCTCTGTTTTTCAATCAATCTCATCAATCTAATTAGGTCTCACCCCCCTTGGGTGGAACCAAAGGAGTGCTTGATTACGGTAACTGTGGCTGGCAGGACAGACAGTAAGCCATATGCAGGCACCTGCGGTGGCGACCAGGTCACACATCTTCCAGTAGTATCATAGCAATGGAATGTAGTTATGGATGCCATGTAAAGGATGGATACATCCTACTCCATCTAGATTGTTCATAGCATATCCCACGGACCAACGAACTGATGCAGTGTGAATGATGATTGCTCCCCCTTGGGTGGAACCGTCACGACTTTGGGGGTGAGATTTCGCGGGTGGGTTGAGCATGGGCCAGACCGATGTGACGGACACGCTGTTGTCCGCCCCCGGGGACCCTTTACAGGTTCAGTGTGGGGGTAGCGTTTGGGGCGGAGGTGGGGAGGGGGGGGGGGCTCAGCCCACGCGATGCAACAATATGACGTCACGCGCGCGCGCCGCCGCAGCATGCCCCCCCCCTTATGCCCCCCCCCCCCCCTATGCCCCCCCCGCTCGCAGGACATGTGCCGCACCGGCGGTCCGCCCGCTCCCTGAGCCCCCCTCCCCCGCCGGTCCCCATGTTTGCCCTCCACCCCGACACCCTCCGCCGGTGGATGTTCGGCGTGGCCTGGGGCGTCACGGGGTATACCGTCGGGTACAGCGCCCGCCCCCCGCCGGCCCCGAAGGCCGCGCCCCCCGGCGGCGCCCGCGGCCTCCCACGGGACGCGGGGGGCGAGGCCGCCGGGGGGCCGCAGGAGCTGCTTCTGATCCGCCACGGCCAGTGCGACGCCGCGGGGGCGCTCACGCGGCGCGGGGAGCAGCAGGCGGCGCTGGCGGGGCAGCGCCTGCGGGCGCTCCTGCGGGACGCGGGCCCGGGGGCCGGGGTGCTGTGGTGCTCTGACCAGCCCCACGCCGTCGCGACGGCGCGGATCGTGGCGCGGCACGCGCGGCTCCCGCCGGAGCGCGTGCGGGTGTCGCCCGCGCTCGGGGCGGCGGGCGTCCAGTGGCCCGGCGCCGGCGCCGCGCCCCCGCCGCCCGGCGGCGGCGCGGCGGGGGACGGGGAGGCGCTCCGCGTCGTCGTGGCGCACGCCCACACGGTGCAGGAGGTGGTGGGGCGCGCGCTGCAGGCGGCCCCGGAGGCGGCGGCGCGGGTGCAGGTGCCGCACTGCAGCTTCACGCGGGTGGCGCTCGGCCCGGGCGCGGAGGCGCGGGTGGAGTGCGTGGGCGACGCCGGGCATCTGCCCCCGGCCCTGACCACCGTGGCGACCAACGTGTTTGGGCTGGCGTGAGCGCGATGCGGAGGCGGTATGCGGGAGGGCGGGGTCTGCGTGGATTTGCAGACTGGGGCCCGGGGGGGGGGGGGGGGGGTGGCATTGTACGGCCGATCCAGGGGTCCCTGCTCGGCGAGGACTACCCATCGCGTACCCCTGCAGGGCTGCTGCCAACTTCTTGGTGTCCGACCCGCAGGTTGTCTTTGCGTCTCACTATCTGTGACAGAAAGGTACCGGTCGTCTGGGCCACTGACAAGCCATTTCCTTCCTGCGCTTTCCGTGCTGATCGGCGTGTGCATGTACCGACCGAATCCTAAAGATTTTTTTCTATATATATCCAAAAGAAATATTTAATTCCCGGCACAGGGTGTTAGTGTCCGTCACAAAACAAACACAAAAAACAATGATTTTTGATGTCTGCAATCCCAGAGTCCAAGGTATGCACGGTTTCTTGCAGTAGCAACAAAATGGATCAACCCCAATCCCCAAAATGCAAAAAAAATGCAATTTCTTTTTGGTGCAACCCCCTACGCAAAAATGGGTTCTGCCCCAAAAATCGCAAAAACTTCTTTTTTGCTACTTTTTGCCCATTTTGGATGCTGTTGCAAAAAGTTTTCTTATTATTAATTCAAAACACCCAACACAAAAATTAGGATTCCGCGAATCTTTAGAATTCGGTCGGTATGTGATAATTCACCAAAGAGGCCCACATGAAGCAGTGGTGTTTGTAACAGACCGCGTGTGATGAAGGGTGGCACCTCCTTTGGTGGTGAGCGATTGGATATAGACGGTGCTGAGCTGCTGGGCAGAAGAGTAGGGATGATGGGTGGGAGTGAAGCATGTGCATGGTCTGGGATCTCACCTCTGGTGTGCGAGTGCAATAGCCCAGGCTTTCTCCGGGCGCCCTGGGGGGGGGGGGACGTGACCTCCCACAAAACTTGGGGTGGGAGGGACCAAGGACAACGGCGCGGACGCAGTGCGGCGCGAAGCACCCTGGCCACCACAATGCCCACGGACGCCATGCGGAGAGGTGGAGTAATAGGGCCTCGGGCATGCGGCAACACGGGGAGGCATGTGGCGGACGACCTGGACGTGGAGGGGATTGGGTGGCAAAACCGTAAACTGACCCTCGCAACAGCGAGCACAACCCCCAATCCGCCAACTACTGGGCCCCGCTATCGCGGAAACGACACCACAAGGGGCACCGGCCACAGCGGCCGTCAGAATGCATTGATGCCACGCAGCACGCGAAGGGGCGAACGGGTGACTGCCCAGGGCCCATACAGAAACTGCAACCCGTCCGAATGTCACACGGGGGGTGGGGGCGTGCACACCTGCGTGTAGGTGTGTGCGTGCGATTGGATGGTTGCATCCAATACAGACAGCCCCCCTTCTGCCTGGCATTGTGTTTGGTGGTGGTGCCTACGATGACTAATCAATTACTGCTGCAGTTGGACGGCTTGTGCTGGTTGCGGGCGTTTGTGGTGTGTGACCCTTGGTGCAGCAACCGGCCTCTCGTAGAAATCAGCAATGTCAGTGAGACGTCACACCGAAGGTGCTGGCTGATGGAGAGAGATAACCTGGTGAACCCAGGTTGCAGCCTCTGAGCACCAGTCACTGTTTGTTTCTGTGTGCCATGTATGGTGGTGTATCACGGGGTCTGCTCTGCTATCAGGTCCCTGCGCAGTGTCACACTGTATGACATGGTCTGCACATGACTGTGAGTTCTTAGTTCTTACTTCGTTCCAACCGTGTGTCTGTGTGTGTGTGTGTGTGTGTGTGTGTGTGTGGGAGGGGGGGCGGGGCTGTTTGCGCGCGTGGCGCATGCATGTGTGCATGCACGTCTGGTGTCACGCCGTGCATGCGCTCGCTGGGAGGATGACTGGGGGGTGTCCAGTGATGTATTGGAACTGCCGTACACCGCAGGAGGAGGGGGGGTACCCACCCCCCCTCCTCCCCTTCCAATGTTTGAGACTGACAGCCAAAATTTTGCTTCGGTGCCAAGAGGATTTAAGCTTCAAAACTTTTGGCTCCCCTTCGGCGGGGGTCATAGGGGGACCCTGGGAGGAGGAGGAGGGTCCCCTGCCTTCAGACTTGTACCCCTGGGTTTTTCAACCTAAGGACCCGTCTAAGCCCAACCTGATGTGGCCAAGTGGGACCAGCATTCACAGCAACACGGGGAGGGAGTGACCTTTCACCTGGATGCACACATAACCCGGTAGAGCCCAGAGCACCAGTCTGGAGAGTGGACGCAGGGACGAGGCCTGAACACGGCATCAAACTTCGTACTGTGACAGCGCCGTGCAGCGGCGGGATGAACAGAAGGCGGTGACAGCCGTGGGGCAGACGCAGCCAGAGCCTACTGCGGACACTGCAACCTCACTATTTGAGGCCGCCTTCAGACCCCCTGCCCCCCTTCTAATGCATCTCCGGGGGTGTCGCTGTGAATGTGGTTGGTGGGTGGGTGTGTGCGCGCGCGGCGGCCCCACTTTGGCGCTGCGGCTCGCTCGGGCAGTACGCATGTTCTGTCGCTGCGGGGGTGCGGGGGCGCGGGGCTGGTTGTTGCCCATCGGGCTGCATCCCCCCCCTACCCCCCCCCCCTTCGGCCCTTTCCGGTTGGGCCCGCAGGATACGTCAGGTCGTGGCGCGCGTGCCGTGCCTCGGGGCCAATCGCTTTAGACCAAAAGGTTTCTTTGGCGCCTTCCGCGCCTCTAAGAAGAGCCACCAGAGACCACCACCAGAGAGAGGGGGGGGGGGTTCCTTGACCCCCCCCCCCCCTCGCCACCGCCCCCCCCCCCCCCCTGCCCTAAAAAAAACCCTCGTCAGGGGTCACCGGCTGTCGAGTTGGCCTCTGTCAACGGCTCTTTCGGTTGAACACCGCTGTCATGTCCACACTTACACAACAGTTTTGGGCCCCTGCCCTCGGAGTGTTAGGCGGGCAGGGCAGACAGACGGAGATGATGGCGGTATTGTGCTCGCATGCCTTGCTTTGGGGGGGGGGTGTCGAACCACACCAAAACCCAGTGGCTACCGGTGGCGCAGAGTCACAGACCCACAGCCACGTAGGGAGGGAGGGAGGGAGGGAGGTTTGGGGGGTGGTGTGCGCCTTACCCCCCCCCCCCCAACCCCCCAATGGCGGGAACCGTCACTTTGGAAAAAAGAGCCTCCCGACCGCTGTTCCAACGGCGGTCAACCGCCTTCGCACCCGCTCTGGAAACCACCCCTTCGCCTGCCTCCCCTGCAAGCACCCTTCTGTCGGTCCCGCTCCCCCAATGGCACACGACCCAGTGGGGGGAGGAGGCGCGCGGGGGGGGGGGGGGGGTGCAGCAAGATTTCTTACAGTGTGCATAAGAACTCAGGAATGTGTTGAATGACAAGTCCGGTGGTTACAGCTTAGCGACGGCCTTTGGCGTACCGCTGCTTTTCGACTGTTTGCATCAGTCTGTGGCCCTGCCACGGGAATCTTCGTGTCCATTCTTTGTGACAGAAATGTGCCTATGGTCTTCTAGGCCACTGACGAGCCTATCTTTTCTGCGCTTTGTGCTGTCTGCCGCCTGTGCACGCGTGCCTCAGCCCAGAGTTCCTCCAGGGGCAGTAGACCCAATACCACACGTTGGTGCGCTCATGTGTTGCATTCTGTGATATTTGCACGCCTCTTCTGGTTGACTGGCACAAGTTCGCAAGACCCCTCTCCCCTCCAAGGCCATGATCGGACACATGCCCTTGCGGCGGTGAGAGCACAGGTACGGTATTCGCGGGGCATTGATGGAGTGGGGGGTTGCGGGTGTGGGGCATTGATGGTGTGGGGCGGTGTGGGTGTGGGGCATTGATGGAGTGGGGGGTGCGGGTGTGGGGCATTGATGGAGTGGGGGGGTGCGGGTGTGGGGCATTGATGGAGTGGGGGGGTGCGGGTGTGGGGCATTGATGGAGTGGGGGGGTGCGGGTGTGGGGCATTAATGGAGTGGGGGGTGCGGGTGTGGGTCATTGATGGAGTGGGGGGGTGCGGGTGTGGGGCATTGATGGAGTGGGGGGGTGCGGGTGTGGGGCATTGATGGAGTGGGGGGGTGCGGGTGTGGGTCATTGATGGAGTGGGGGGGTGCGGGTGTGGGGCATTGATGGAGAGGGGGGTGGCGGGTGTGGGGCATTAATGGAGTGGGGGGTGCGGGTGTGGGTCATTGATGGTGTGGGGGGATGCAGCTGGTGGAGTGTGACCGCCGGCGGTGGGCACACCAACACGGGCGGATCCTCAGCGCGGTGCTCAACGGAGAGAACAACCAAAGTGTCCGGGTCCTCAGACTTTCCCCACCACCGCACCCCGAGACTCCGCCTCCCCAGCGCTCGCTCTCGGACGAATTTGCCGCCGGTCATGGCGCTTTCACGGGCTCCACTTCCGGAGTACGGCCTCGCATTCCTCACTGCAAACCGTCCCTGCACCCCCGGACATCATCCGCTGCACCCAGACACCCTCGCCGACGCGCCCTCACCCCCCCCCCCCACCTCTCCTCCCCTCCCTCACTTCGCCTGTGCCGCTCTCCCCTTGTCTTGGACCTGCAGGCAATTCGCAATCCGCTTCTACTCCGATGACTCTCCCCACAGTTGCTGCCCCTCCGCAGTCGCAACCCCCCCCCCCCCCTCCCCGGCACTACCAGAAGATGGCGGCGTTCCGGCCTCTGGGGAGCCGGAGTACAGCACTTCCTCCTCCGACTCCTCATCGTCAAAATGAGACGCGAGCAATGAACCGCTGCGCTCTTCTCGATGGGTTTTGTTCCCCATCCCCGGCTCTCCTCCGCGAGCCCGGACATGACCACCGGCGACGCGCTCCCCACAGCCATCACAGGCCGACAGCACGCCCGGCCCTCCGCGATCATTGGCGTAGCTTATACAAAGGGGTAGGGGGGCGCGCCGTGCACGTTCTGTGGGACCCCGAGACGGCAGGGGGGTAGGTACCCTGGGCTGGAGGAGGGAGTGATATTCGTGGGGATAGCATTGGGATCAATGGCCAGAACATTGACTTGGATGCCGGGCGCGCTGGGCAAACCTACCCTCAGGAGCGCCCTCTCCGCCCACAGCGTGATTTTTCAGTTTGACCCATGTTGACCCACGGGGCCGTGCGCTCCTGCCCGTCACAGATTGCTTCGGATTGTGTACGCCAGGTGGGTCAGGGAGGGTTGCATGCAGCGAACAGCAGCCACACCCTCGCGAGGATTGTTCCACTGCCTCCGCGGAGATGTCATTGTGGATGTCGTGCTGGACTACGGGTGGCGGCTGCTAGCGGGGGGTAAACCGCATCTCCAGGCAGTGCGATGGCCCAGACTACTTGAATGCCTCTCGAGAGGGTCCGGCTTGTATGCAGCGGGTGTGGCGTGGTACCAGTGTGGGTACATCAGTGCGCCTCTGTCCCACTGTGTGAGCCCTGTCGTGAGCGGGCTGGCAGGGGGTGGCGGGGCTGAGCGGCGCGAGTAGCACCGGACGGAGGTGTGGGTAGGGGTGCATTAGAGGGGAAGGGGCCTCGGACGCAGCCCCAGAAGCGGTGAGGCAGGCGGTTGGAGGAGGTTGCCGAAGTGGTTGGGGGCGGTTACTGTCGGTTTCAAATGCCAATGAGTGAGGGGGACAGTGGCTCGGCATAGGCTGGGCGCCCTGGAGGGGGGGGGTTACCTCCCCCGCCCGTCCAATGCATCCCTGGGGCTGGGGAGATTGGGGACAAGAAGGCGCCCAAGTGCGGGCCCACCGCCGTGACCGACAAACGCTGCTCCGGCCGTCCAGCGGCGATCCCAGGGACCTGGACTGGGAAAGTTGCTGCCGCCCGACCCGGTGCGGCACGTCGAGATTGGCCATTCTGCGGTAAAAAAAAGTAGCGTGGCAATTCGACCGCGGAACCAGGGGGCGCTCCTTGCGCAAGGCGGTCCCTAGACATGGGGGGGGGGGGCATCCCTGGTCTAGCTTCACCCCATCGTAGTGCGGACCCTCCCCCACCGCAGTGCCGAAGGCCACCCCTGAGACCCCCCGTGGGGGTTTTTCATGGTTGTGGTGGATGCAGGACAGGTATTCAGGTGTGCAGGACAACATTCATGTGTGTTGCATGCCAATCAATGCACTTGGGACCAAATCTGAGGTAAGCCAGCTCCGAAGCCCAAGGCAGCACCCAAGCCTGGCCCCGAGGGGCAGCACAGACAGGAATTCAGGATGGGGTATCACAGGAAGAAGGGTTTCACGTCAGAGCCAGTTGAACATTACATCATTCCATGCTCATTGGAAGGCACACTGCAGCCCAGTCAGCTGAGATTCAGTCCTTCGGTGTTCATTTGTCGATGTGTTTAATTGTGGGAAAGGAGAGAGTGCACGTCCCCCGGCGCAACGCGCCGGAAAATTCTTTTTCCGCGGTACGGGGCTGCTCACGGTCGTGTGCAAGAACCAACCCCTGGTTCCGCGGCCAAACATTGCCGGTTCCTGGACACGGGGGGGGGGGGGATTAGACCGGCCGTCCACCGTAGGAGGAGGGGGGGGGGTAACCCCCCCAGAACCCCCCTCCTCCTGCCCTTCCAATGTTTGAGGCTGACAGCCAAAATTTTGCTTCAATGCCTTCGGCACCAAGAAGATTCAAGATTAACAAATTGCGGCCTGCCTTTTACGGGGACCATAGGGGGACCCTGGGAGGAGGGGGTCCCAGCCAAATCCCCCCCCCCCTCCCCTTCAGACCCCCCCCCCTGTCTAGTCCTTCCCTGACCTTGACGCGGCTATTCAGCCCCGCAGGCCCAGCACCGGCTTGGGTTGCCGTGCGTGGTGATGGGTGGATTGGCTTCTTTTGGGTGGCATATTGTATTGCTTTGCTCTCTGGTTTGTCGTGATGATGAATGCACTTCCATCCCCAACGTCCATAAAGGGGGGGGGGTTCTTGGGGGGGGTTAATTTCATGGGGAAATTGCGTCTTCAAGGCAGGGCTGTCCTGAAGAAGCCCGCTTTTTTTCCTTTTGTTCCGGACAGCCCTTAAGGACAGCCCCCAGGGACCTCCAACCGCCAACCGCCAACCGCCACCAACCGCCAACCGCCGCCAACCACCAACCCCCACTAACCACTACCCGCCACCAACTGGCAACTTCCAACCACCAACCACCACCGGGGCCGACCTTAGAGCACTCCTTGTGTTGCGAAACTGCGGATGTGATAGCATGTAACGCATAGTATGGGGGGGGATCGGGAATAGGCGAAATTTGGAATGGCAAAATTTGGCACAACAAAATTGTACCAAATTTCGCCATGGAATTTAAGAATTTGTGCCAAATTTTCCCCGCACCAAATTTCTCCATTCTGGTGACCAAAATTTTCCCGCGAATTTTCTTTGCGCAATTTGGATGTATGGTAACACTAACCCTAAAAATTAAAATTTCCTGGTATGCCAGCAGGGGCCACAAGGTGCAAAAATGGTGACATCCGACGAATAATTACAAATTCCTGGTATGTTAGCAGAGGCCACAAGGTGCAAAGATGGGGACCCTAGGATGTATGGCAAGCATCAGACGAAGGGAATGCCATGCCCGCAGTGCACCCGCAGTGCGCCCGCAGTGCAAATTTTTTTTTGTCGGCAAATACTCAAATCCTATTTTTGGCCCTTTTCCACAATTTTGTTGTTCCATAACTGGGTTTTCAACGCTTCTTGTGCATTTGGGCTATGCCATATGCATGCCATATGTCACCCCGAGAAAGCAGGGGTGAGGTAGCCACTTCTGATTTTGTCCCCTTTGTTGGGGACCCCCGAATGCAGGGGTTGCCTAGCACTTCCGCCCTCTTTTGGGCACCTGAGAAGGCACGGGTGAGGTAGCCACTTCTGATTTTGTGCACTTTGTTGGGGACCCCCGTGAATGATGGCACCTACAAGGGCCACATCCATACTGCCGTGCCATTTTTTCGTCGTAAGAAATTGAGTGACAACCAACAAGAATATAATGATGTGCATGGTTTCTGTTGCGCAGGGGCGGAACACCTCTTTGCACGCCTTTGGCATTGGAAGATTGTCCGCAATGTGTGGATGGGTTCTACCAGAGATTTGCACCAGCATGTCCGTGTTTTGCTGCACTTGACGCAGTTTTGTATCAGGAGACAAACTAGGTATCAGCCCTAATGACCTTGGCCTCATGTGCCTGATTCTGTGTGGGCTCAACAGGATGCTTCAGAAGATGATGAGGAAAATTATGACGGTGTTTGTTGTCAACTATGTGCTCACTGTCATGAAGATATATCGGAGTGTGGCACATGTTATTTGAACATGTGCCTTGTATGCCTTTGCATAGTTGCAGTTTGGATTTGTAACTGTAAGAACAACAGATTTCACACATCTCACAATCAGATTGTTATGTTGTGTTGCTATCTCCGCATGCTTGACGTTTCCTCGCTACTTCTCCTTTGGGTGGTCTTTGATACATGTGCCCGCAGTGCACCCGCAGTGCACCCGCAGTGCGCCCGCAGTGCAAAGTTTGGCCCGAAAAATTAAAAACTCCCGGTGCTAGTAGGTGAGTTGGTGAGGCTTTGCATTAGCAAACAAGAAGTTGTTGGTTCATTTCGCAGTGTCATGATTTTCCCCTGGCCACAATCTAAAAGTTTTGTACCAAATTTCGCCATAGTATTTAAGAATGTGTGCCGCACCAAATTTCGCCATTCCAAATTCCACCTAATCCAAAATCCCCCCACCCCCCTCTTCCGGTATGCCCTGCACGCAGTGCGCACGTAATGCAAAGTTTTGTATGTTGGCAAATGCTCGAACCCTAGTTTTGGCCCCTGGGGGGAGATTCGGCCTTCTGGCCCACCCATGCACCCACAATTCCTACCCCGGAATGGAACAGAAAGACAGTTGTGTGTTCTTGAGGGTGGCGACCAATGCGCTGTTCATGGCTTTTCCAGTTGTGCATGATGTGTGTTATGTGAAGGGAAGGTATTTTGCAACTTTCTTGAGCTAGGGCAGTTTGCGTCACCTAATTCTAAGGGCGTTTCCAAGGGGTTTGCTTGAGGGCTCTTCGGGGGGAACATAGTCTACACAGTGCGCGCGTAGTGCAAAGATTCCCCCCAAGCCTCAGGCGAAGCCTGAGGGGTGCCCAAGCCCAAGGCAGCACAGAGGCCTGGCCTCCGAGGGTGGCACAAACGAAAATTTCGGATGGTGTATCTCAGGACAAGGGGCTTCACATGGGATGCTCATTCACATGCGCACTGCAGCCCAGTTTGCTGCCGTTCTGTCCTTTGGTGTTCATGTGCCATGGAGCCAGGGGTTGGCTCTTGCGAACGGCCATGAGCAGCCCCGTACCGCGGTACGCGGCGCTGGGGATGCATGCCCATTCTTTTCTCATACCGGCCAAACTTTTGAATTTCGCGGAACCCTGACTTTTGCGCAGGTCGGTTTGAATTTTTTTATGCAAAAATTTTGCGCATACGGCCAGAATCTGGAAAAATTAATTTATTTTTGCAATTTTCTTTTGGCATCTTTCAATTTTTGCGCAGCTATTTGAACCAAAAATTATTATTTCTTTTCTTGTGTTTTCTTTGGCGCATCTTGCGCAACCAAATTCTGTAGTGCACATGATGTTGCTCTTCACGAATGGATGCTCGAGAACACTGTCCAAGAACCACCCGCCAGTCACACAGCAAAATATTGCTGGTTCATGGGCATGGGACGGGGGATACCAACTGTAGTGGCAGGGGGCATCACGGCTGTACGACCTCACAGAGCCTTTATTTGTTGGGTACTCTGTTGTTTGGGGAGGTTGCAGCCAATACACCATCTCTGACCAAGGAGCGCCCTGCCGACCACACGATGCACCACGCTCTGCGTTCTACGTACTGCGCTCTGCACAGTGCCATTAACAACGCTTCATTTGCCACCCACTTTTGCAAAATCAGTTGGGTCATCCAGTGATTCATCATGCCTGGCAATAGGGACGGCTGTTTGATCCAACCGCTGCACATCTCTTGGGGACTGACGCCTGAACCATTAACGATATCACTATAGAGCACGAGTAATTGTGTGGCGCTACTGTCTTCAGTGCTTCTTGTGCTCCAGTAGCACAGCAGGATGCCTTCGGGCGTGGCAATGCCCGCTGCCTTTCCTGGGATCAGCATCGGCTGATCCTCACTGCGTGTTGCGACAAAACAGATGATGAGGACCTGTGGACCAATTGAGGCACTGATCCCAGCTTTGAGGGGCTGAGGGGAGCCACGGAAAGCCTCGTGATATGGCCATGTGTCATGGCCGCTACCACGTCGCCTCGTGGGACAATCGTAGCATTGGACAGCGCTGATCCTCGATTCAAGAGACTTCTTGATTGCCTTCTGGTGAGCGGGCTTCGGCAGCGTGCCATGGCCTAGACCCCCCCCCCCCCCCAAAAAAAAGTAATTGTGTGGCAGCACTGTGATGTGCGGCACAGGCGCAGAGACCGTGCCACTTGCCCGAGTGCCACTGTTCAGCATCGGTCTACTGTTAAAACAAAACCAGGTTCTCAGGTAGGCCTCTGGTGCTTTGGCAGTGGTTTTCGCCTTCCCCCCCCCCCCCGCAAACACCCCCCCCCCGCTGCATCTGTGACCTACAGCCCCTGCAATCAAAATACGAACACTCGCATGCTGCTTCGAGTTCGCACCCACAAAGTGTGGGGGTTGGCAAAGGCGTAGCTTGACACGGCAAAAAATCAGAACATGGGGTGCGGAGGGTTTGAAAAATGACCCTCCATTCTTTCGACTTGGAAAACATGAACCACCTCACAGAGGTTGTGAGACCAAAACCACACAACCAACATATGAAACACCACAAAAAATACCCCCCACCCTCTTTGGGCCATAGTGTCACAACCCATACACCTCCAACACCATGGGCACCATGGGGAAACAGCCCCGAGCTGCTTCCCATATGTTCACAGAGGCCCAGCCAGAACCTAAACTGAGTACGAACCTGCCCCTTGCAGCCCATGGCACATTCTTGTTGGCCAATTCGATCAAAAAGAATAGCACTCACCTTTCAAAACAAACTCAACGGGCCATGTGTTTCTGATGCGCTCTCTGTGGAAGCGGCGCAACGGGCAAAGTCCAAGAGGGGTGGACAAGTTGGTGGCACCGGTTCCCAGCCCATCCCCACTATTCCTGCTGCAGGTCCAAGTGCCGTGGACTCCACTGGTGTCCGAGAAAAAATACAAAACATTGACCCGCTGTGGGTGTCGCTGCCCGGCATGTGAATGGCGCCATACCAGTTGGGAGGGAGGAGCCATGCAAACCTTTTTACTGTCCAAGACAAGGGAAATCCTCCGCCACCTCCACTCAAAGCTCTCAAACAGACCCACCTCTGGAAGTAGTGACACCACATCTACGCTATCGTGGGCGGACCCCCCCCCCCCAAGGGGGGCAAAGCACATTCAAAGCTGGCTCATTGGTGGAAGCTTGGCAGAATATCACCGTCCATATTACTTGGCACTCCATCAGCCTTGCGAGTCCCGCAGATGGCACCATGTCTGTTCCTACCACCTATCCACCTATCCAAGCCGACACCATGAACATTGACTTGGGCTGTTGGTACAGATGTACATAGGGCTAGCCTCCCGATAGGCTCAGACTTTAAACTTGTGTTACAAAAGAAAAGAAGGGGACACATTGATTGTAGTTTGCACTTATGGACTAATAGCTGAAAGTGTTCAAGGCGGACCATTCACTCAATCGTACGGACCATTATCACGAGCCGGGTTCAGGTTTTGTTGAGAAGGAATCAATACCTTACGGGGTGAGGGTCTTGGTGGGTGCCCCAAAGGGCCGCTTATTGAAATCACCTTGAAGAGAGGTTGTTAGATCAAGCGCAAGCGTAGGCATTTTATACCCTTTTATTTGGGGTCGATCACGTAGCATACCCCAACGTATGGTTTGTGGTGTCTAACCCCTTTTAAAATCATCATTTTAGCACCAAAAAAGCCCACTAGTGATTATTTGGAATTTGACCCCTGTCCCCCCCCCCCCCCGTATCATCCCTTTGGGGGGAGGGGGGTGGGGTGGGGGGCATGGGAGGGGGAGGGGGGGGGCTCAGTTCCCTGTTGTATGTGACCCATCCACCATCCGGATGAGGATGGGGTGCTAGAGCCTCGCGTGCCTTCCATGTATGCCCTCCAGCTTGTCCGAGAGGCGGCGTGGGACTCGTTGGTAGCACGCACTAGGGCCTACACGCCGTTGGCTGGTGCCTGCGTGGTTGTGCCCCTAGGAGCGGTGCACCATGGCCATGCACATAGGGACATCCTGCGTGCGAGAGACGGTCGTCTGCCCACCATGCAAGTCAAGGGACGGTGGCGGCAAAAAGTCATCCGCAAGGTGATTCCCGCACTTCCCTGCATCTTTTCTCGGGGGCCGGAGGAAGACACGGGCCACATGTGCATCACGTGCGAACGGGATGAGGTGGTTGCGCAATCGCTGTGTGCGAAGGTCGAGGAGTTCACGGTGGATCTGCCACTGGCTGACGGGGCCATGGAGTTCATGTCCTAGAAGGAGCACGGGTGCAAGTGGACGGAGTCCCTGTTGGCATGGGTGGTCCCGGGTGACCTCCGGCGGCTCTTTGCGATGGTGCGAGCTGCCTCGTGGAGTACGTGGAGTCTGGGGGTGCGGCACAGCCGCTATGGGGGTGCCCCTTGACCCTAGGAACAACTCAAGGAGGTATTGGTGCTGCCCACGGGCCCCGGGAGAAACCTCGTGGGGGTATAGGGGTGTGCCCTGACCCGGGACCAACCCAGGGAGGTATCGGGGCCGCCCACGGGCCCCGGGAGAAAATTTGCGGGGGTATAGGGGTGAACTCTAACCCCCTGACCAACCCAGGGATGTATGGGAACTGCCCACGGGCTCCGGGAGAAAATGAATGGGAGTGCCGGGGTGTCCCGTGACCCGTAGAACAACTCATGGAGGTTTTGGTGTGTCCTTCTGACCCCTGAAACAACTCAGAGGGGGTACTGGGGCATCCCCTAGCCCCTCTAGAGGACCAGAGTGACTCTGCATACATGTCCAGTGGCACGGCGGCGGAGGAGGTGGCGGTGACCGGTGCAACGCGTTGGGCGCACGAGTCAGGGGCGAGCACGGGAAGTTGTGGTCGGGCGGGGCACGGTGGCGGTGTGTGCGGGAGGTGGTTTGAGGTGAGGGCGGTGGTAGTAGGCACGGGGTACAACGGGCTTGGTAGTGTAGGCGTCGGTGAGGAGCTATAAACCCCCCCCCAAATAACGTACCCCCCCCAAAATAGTGTACCCCCCTTGGCTTAATAAGCGTGTTGCCAAATACTGTACCCCCTTTTCATCACATGCAAGCAAACGAAACACAAACAGATTCAGGATACGGTCTCAACACCCATGGCGGCAACACAAAGCAAAACTGAATAGCAAGGAGTGGTAGCGGCAATGACAGTCTACAGCAAGCATGCACACAAAGCATATCTAACAGCCGCATCAGCATCGGAGCCGGATGCCATTCATGTGGATAGGGCAGCATACCTATGACGAAAGAGAAGGCAAAGGGGGGTGAGGGTGAGGGTGACAGCGAAACACCCAAATAGTGTACCCCCCCAAATAGTGTACCCCCCTGGCCCTATTGAGCGTCAGGCAAATACCGTACCCCGGGGTATGTTATTTGGGGGGGGCGGGGTTATATGTCCTGGGTATTAGTCATTGCCGTCCGGCGCACGTGGCAAGGCGAGTGGCAATAACGTGGCGAAGCATGGCGGGTAGGGCGGCGTGTCCTGTGTGTGGCCTGTGGTGGCCCATTGTACATAATATTTGTATGAGAGCTCCAAGGGGTGCGGCAAAGGCCAATGCTCTAAGTATGCATGCCACGTCGTCAGTGGTTGCCGAACCTGCAGTGTAGCCACCACTCCGTGGGCTATTGCATGCGCGGTACCGAGAGGAGGGCTCAGGGTGCATGTGGGCAGTGGGGGTTATAAGGCGGGGGACACCCGGAAGGAGCACCATGACGAGGCCTCACCTTGTTTCTCCGCATGCATGCTGCTTTGTTCCTTGGTTGCTGCAGTGCACCTTGCTTGCTGCTTGTTGCTGTGCTGCTGCGTTGCTATGCCTTGCCCCCTTACCCCCCGCGATTCAACGGGCTAGCGCTCGTCGCCGTTGCTAATGCTAAAGCTCTGCAGTTGCCACAAAGCCTGGTTGGCCGGTATCCCCGGTCTTCTAGGTCCTCGGTCCTGCTGTGGGCCACCTCAGCCAGCCCTGGGACCCACGGGATCGAGCAATGCAGGAACCACCTGTCGGTGCGAGATGCCCGGTAACACCACTAGACAGCATGATAAGTGCTTATGACTATGACTCTGACTATGACTGTGTATATATGTATGTATGTATTTTTTCTATTCTCGGGTCCTGCTGCACAGAAATGGCTGGTTTGTTCGTTGCGGCGTTTCCGCGATCAAACATGTTGGCATTCGTTTTGCACGGGGATTCGCAATTTCTCTTGCACGGCTTGGGGCTCTTTGGAGGCTACTGTGTGTTTGGTCGTTGCAGTGTTTCTGCTCTACCCCTAGTTCGACCAGTTCTGGGGGGTCAGCCTCATTGACCCACTGACTCCGGCATAAGCAGCCATATGAAGACCATATGTCCATATGCAGGAGGGATGGAGTATTGTTCTTACGGTTAGGAAGCCGTGAATCAATGTGCTAGGGGCTGACAGCTTATGACAGCCTATGACAGCTTATGACAGCTTATGACAGCTTATGACGGCTTAAGACGGCTTATGACGGCTTATGACAGCTTATGACAGCTTCTGAAAGCTGATGACAGCTTATGACAGCTTATGACAGCTTGTGACAGCTTGTGACAGCTTATGACAGCTTATGACAGGTTAAGACAGCTTACGACAGCATAGGGCAGCTTATGACAGCTTATGACAGCTTATGACAGCTTGTGACAACTTATGACAGCTTATGACAGCTTATGACGGCTATGACAGCTTATGACAGCTCATGACGGCTTAGGACAGCGTATGACAGCTTATGACAGCTTAAGACAGCTTATCACAGCTTATGACAGCTTATGACAGCTTATGACAACTTAAGACAGCCTATGACAGCCTACGACAGCCTATGACAGCTTATGACAGCTTATGACAGCTTATGACAGCCTATGACAGCTTATGACAGCGTACGACAGCTTAGGACAACGTATGACAGCTTATGACAGCTTATCACACCTTAACACAGCTTATCACAGCTTATGACAGCAAATGACAGCTTATGACAACTTATCACCGCTTATTACAGCATATGACGGCTTATGACGGCTTAAGACAGCTTATGACAGCTTATGACAGCCCATGACAGCTTATGACAGTTTATGACAGCTTAGGACATCGTATGACAGTTTATGACAACTTATGACAACTGAACACATCTTATCACAGCTTATGACAGCTTATGACAGCTTATCACGGCTTATTACAGCATATGACGGCTTATGACGGCTTAAGACAGCTTATGACAGCTTAGGACAGCCTATGACAACTTATGACAGCTTATGACAGCTTAGGACAGCGTATGACAGCTTATGACAGCTTATGACAACTTATGACAGCTTATCACAGCTTATGACAGCTTATGACAGCTTATGACGGCTTAAGACAGCTTATGACAGCTTAGGACAGCTTATGACAGCTTATGACAGCTTGCGACAACGTATGACGGCTTATGACGGTTTATCACAGGTTCTGACAGCCTATGACAGCTGATGACACCTTATGACAGCTTATGACAGCTTATGACAACTTATGACAGCTTGCGACAACGTATGACGGCTTATGACGGTTTATCATAGGTTATGACAGCTTATGACAGCTAATAACACCTTATGACAGGCTATGACAGCTTATGACAGCTTATGACAGGTTAAGACAGCTTATTACAGCTTATGAGAGCTTATGACAGCTTATGACAACTTATGACAGCTCATGACGGCTTAGGACAGCTTCCGATATTTTTCGACAGCTTATGACAGCTTACGACAACCTATGACAGCTTATGCCAGTGTATGACAGCTTATAACATCGTATGACAGCTTATGACAGCTTATGACACCTTATGGCAACTTATGACAGCTTAAGACAGCTTAAAACAACTTATGACAGCTTCTGATATGTTAAGACAGCTTATGACAGCTTATGACGGCTTATGACGGCTTATGACACCTTATGACACCGTAAGACAGCTTATGACAGCTTATGACAGCTTATGAAAGGTTAAGACAGCTTATGATAGGTTTAGACAGCATATGACAACTTATGACAGCTAATGACAGCTTATGACGGCTTATGACTGCTTCCGACATCTTCTGATATGTTAAGACAACTTATTACAGCTTATGACAGCTTATGACAGCTTATGACACCTTAAGACAGCCTATGACAGCTTATGACAGCTTATGACAGGTTAGGACAGCTTATTACAGCGTATGAGAGCTTATGACAGGTTATGACAACTTATGACAGCTTATGACAGCTTATGACAGGTTAAGACAGCTTATTACAGCTAATGACAGGTTATGACAACTTATGACAACTTATGACAACTTATGACAGCTTTTGACGGCTTAGGACAGCTTCCGACATTTTCTGGCAGCTTATGACAGCTTACGACAGCTTATGACAGCTTATGCCAGTGTATGACAGCTTATAACATCGTATGACATCTTATGAAAGCTTATGACAGCTTACGACACCTTTTGGCAACTTATGACAGCTTATGACAGCTTATAACAGCTTATGACGGCTTGTGACAGCTTATGACACCGTAAGACAGCTTATGACAGCTCATGACACCTTATGAAAGGTTAAGACAGCTTATGATAGGTTTAGACAGCTTATTACAGCTTATGATAGCTTATGACAGCATATGACAACTTATGACAACTTATGACAGCTTATGCCGGCTTATGACAGCTTCCGACAGCTTCTGATATGTTAAGACAGCTTATTACAGCTTATGACAGCTTATGACAGCTTATAACAGCTTATGACGGCTTATGACAGCTTATGACACCGTAAGACAGCTTATGACAGCTTATGACAACTTATGACAGGTTAAGACAGCTTATGATAGGTTTAGACGGCTTATTACAGCTTATGACAGCTTCTGACACCTTATGACATCGTATGACAGTTTATGACGGCCTACGACACCTTATGGCAACTTAAGACAGCTTATGACAGCTTATGACAGGTTAAGACAGCTTATGACAGGTTAAGACAGCTTACTGCAGCTTATGACAACTTATGACGGCTTATGACAGCTTATGACAGCTTATGACAGCTTAGGACGGCTTAGGACAGCTTCCGGCGGCTTCTGACATCTTAAGACAATTTATGACAACTTGTGACAGCTTATGACAACTTCTGACAGCTTATGAGAACTTATGACAACTTATGACAGAGTATGAAAGCTTATGACAGCTTCTAACAGCTGATGATAGCTTATGACAGCTTATGACAGCTTATGGTAGCTTATGACAGCTTATGACAGCTTATGGGAACTTATGACACCTTATGACAGCTTAAGACAACTTATGACAGCTTATGACAGATTATGGTAGCTTATGACAGCTTATGACAGCTTATGACAGCTTATGACAGCTTATGACAGCTTAAGACATCTTATGACAGCTTATGATGGCTTCTGGCAGCTTCTGACAGCTTATAACATCTTTTCACAACTGATGACAGCTTATGACAGCTTATGACAGTTTATGACGGCTTATGACAGCTTGCCGGGAGGCCCCACCCAGATAGCCGGGAGCCATAGAACAAAAACAGCTTATGACAGCTTATGACAGCTTATGACAGCTTATGACAGCTTGTGTCAGCTTATGACAGCTCCCGATAGCTTATGATGGCTTATGACAGCTTATGACAGCTTAAGATAGCTTATGACAACTTAAGACAGCTTAGGACAGCTTATGACAGCTTATGACGGCCTATGACGGCTTATGACAGCTTATGACAGCTCCCGACAGCTTATGATAGGTTATGACAGCTTATGACAACTTCAGATATCTTATGACAGCTTATGACAAGTTAAGACAGCTTAAGACGGCTTATGACAGCTTAGGACAACGTATGACAGCTTATAACAGCCTAAGGCAGCTTATGACAGCTTATGACAGCTTATGACGGCCTATGACAGTTGATGACAGCTTATGACAGCTTATGACAGCTTAGGACAGCTCCAGAAGGCTTTTGACAGCTTATGACAGCCTATGACAGCTTATAACAGCTTATCACAACTTATGACAGATTAACACAACTTATGACAGCTTATGACCGCATATGACGGCTTAAGACAGCTTATGACAGCTTAGGACAGCTTATGACAGCTTATGACAGCTTGTGACAGCTTATGACGGCTTATGACGGCTTATCACAGGTTATGACAGCTTATGACAGCTTATGACAGCTTATGACAGCTTATGACACCTTAAGACAGCTTATGACAGCTTCAGACAACTAATGACAGCTTGTGACAGCTTATGACGGCTTAGGACAGCTTCTGACATGTTCTGACAGCTTATGACAGCTTACGACATTTTATGACGGCTTATGACATCGTATGACAGCTTATGACAGCTTATGACATCTAAAGACAGCTTATGACAGCTTACAACACCTTCTGGCAACTTATGACAGCTTAAGACAGCTTATGATAGCTTATGACAGCTTCGGATATGTTAAGACAGCTTATTACAGCTTATGACAGCTTATGGCAGCTTATGACAGCTTATGACGGCTTATGACAGCTTATGACACCGTAAGACAGCTTATGACAGCTTATGACAACTTATGACAGGTTAAGACACCTTATGATAGGTTTAGACGGCTTATTACAGCTTATGACAGCTTCTGACACTCTATGACATCGTATGACAGTTTATGACGGCCTACGACACCTTATGGCAACTTAAGACAGCTTATGACAGCTTATGACAGGTTAAGACAGCTTATGACAGGTTAAGACAGCTTACTACAACTTATGACAACTTATGACGGCTTATGACAACTTATGACAGCTTATGACAGCTTAGGACGGCTTAGGACAGCTTCCGACGGCTTCTGACATCTTAAGACAATTTATGACAACTTGTGACAGCTTATGACAACTTCTGACAGCTTATGAGAACTTATGACAACTTATGACAGAGTATGAAAGCTTATGACAGCTTCTAACAGCTGATGATAGCTTATGACAGCTTATGACAGCTTATGGTAGCTTATGACAGCTTATGACAGCTTATGGGAACTTATGACACCTTATGACAGCTTAAGACAACTTATGACAGCTTATGACAGATTATGGTAGCTTATGACAGCTTATGACAGCTTATGACAGCTTATGACAGCTTATGACAGCTTAAGACATCTTATGACAGCTTATGATGGCTTTTGGCAGCTTCTGACAGCTTATGACATCTTTTCACAACTGATGACAGCTTATGACAGCTTATGACAGTTTATGACGGCTTATGACAGCTTGCCGGGAGGCCCGACCCAGATAGCCGGGAGCCATAGAACAAAAGCAGCTTATGACAGCTTATGACCGCTTATGACAGCTTATGACAGCTTGTGTCAGCTTATGACAGCTCCCGATAGCTTATGATAGCTTATGACAGCTTATGACAGCTTAAGATAGCTTATGACAGCTTAAGACAGCTTAGGACAGCTTATGACAGCTTATGACGGCTTATGACGGCTTATGACAGCTTATGACAGCTCCCGACAGCTTATGACAGGTTATGACAGCTTATGACAACTTCAGATATCTTATGACAGCTTATGACAAGTTAAGACAGCTTAAGACGGCTTATGACAGCTTATGACGGCTTATGACAGCTTAGGACAACGTATGACAGCTTATAACAGCCTAAGGCAGCTTATGACAGCTTATGACAGCTTATGACGGCCTATGACAGTTGATGACAGCTTATGACAGCTTATGACAGCTTAGGACAGCTTATGACAGCTTATGACAGGTTATGAGAGCTTATGACAGCTCCAGAAGGCTTTTGACAGCTTATGACAGCCTATGACAGCTTATGACAGCTTATGACAACTTATGACAGATTAACACAACTTATGACAGCTTATGACCGCATACGACGGCTTAAGACAGCTTATGACAGCTTAGGACAGCTTATGACAGCTTATGACAGCTTGTGACAGCTTATGACGGCTTATGACGGCTTATCACAGGTTATGACAGCTTATGACAGCTTATCACAGCTTATGACAGCTTATGACACCTTAAGACAGCTTATGACAGCTTCAGACAACTTATGACAGCTTGTGACAGCTTATGACGGCTTAGGACAGCTTCCGACATGTTCTGACAGCTTATGACAGCTTACGACATTTTATGACGGCTTATGACATCGTATGACAGCTTATGACAGCTTATGACATCTAAAGACAGCTTATGACAGCTTACAACACCTTCTGGCAACTTATGACAGCTTAAGACAGCTTATGATAGCTTATGACAGCTTCGGATATGTTAAGACAGCTTATTACAGCTTATGACAGCTTATGACAGCCTATGACAGCTTATGACGGCTTATGACAGCTTATGACACCTTAAGACAGCTTATGACAACTTGTGACGGCTTATGACAGGTTAAGATAGCTTATGACGGCTTAGGACAGTTGCCGACAGCTTCTGCCATCTTATGTCAACTTATGACAACTTATGACAGCTTATGACAGCTTATGACAGCTTCTGACAGCTTATGACAGCTTGGGACAACTTATGACAGCTTATGACAGAGTATGACAGCTTATGACAGTGTTTGACAGCTTATGACGGCTTATGATAGCTTATGACGGCTTATGACAGCTTATGACAGCTTATGACAACTTAGCACAGCTTATGACAGGTTATGACAGCTTATGACAGCTTGTGACAGCTTATGACGGCTTAGGACAGCTTCCGACATATTCTGACAGCTTATGACAGCTTACGACATTTTATGACGGCTTATGACATCGTATGACAGCTTATGACAGCTTATGACATCTAAAGACAGCTTATGACAGCTTACAACACCTTCTGGCAACTTATGACAGCTTAAGACAGCTTATGATAGCTTATGACAGCTTCGGATATGTTAAGACAGCTTATTACAGCTTATGACAGCTTATGACAGCCTATGACAGCTTCTGACGGCTTATGACAGCTTATGACACCTTAAGACAGCTTATGACAACTTGTGACGGCTTATGACAGGTTAAGATAGCTTATGACGGCTTAGGACAGTTGCCGACAGCTTCTGCCATCTTATGTCAACTTATGACAACTTATGACAGCTTATGACAGCTTATGACAGCTTATGACAGCTTATGACAGCTTAGGACAACTTATGACAGCTTATGACAGAGTATGACAGCTTATGACAGTGTTTGACAGCTTATGACGGCTTATGATAGCTTATGACGGCTTATGACAGCTTATGACAGCTTATGACAACTTAGCACAACTTATGACAGGTTATGACAGCTTATGACAGCTTATGACAGCTTATGACAGCTTATGACAGCTTATGACCGCTTAAGACGGCTTATGACAGCTTAAGATAGTTTATTACAGCTTCTGACAGCTTATGACAGCTTATGACAGCCTATGACAGTTTATGACAGCTCCTCCACATCTTATGACAACTTATGACAGCTTATGACACCTTATGATAGCTTGTGACAGCTTAAGACAGCTTATGATAGCTTATGACAGCTTATGATAGCTTATGACAGCTTAAGACAGCTTGTGACAGCTTATGACAGCTCCCGACCGCTTATGACACGTTATGACAGCTTATGACAGCTTAAGATAGCTCATGACAACCTATGACAGCTTATGACAGCTTAAGACAGCTTAGGACGGCTTATGACAGCTCCCGACAGCTTATGATAGCTTATGACGGCTTATGACGGCTTTTGACATCTTATGATAGCTTATGAACGCTTATGACAGCTTATTACAGCTTAAGACAGCTTATGATAGCTTAAAATAGCTTATGACAGCTTACGGCAGCTTATGACCGCCTAAGACATCTTAGGACAGCTTATGACAGCTTGTGACAGCTTAAGACAACGTATGACAGCTTAAGACAGCCTATGACGGCTTAAGACACCTTATGACAGCTTGTGACAACGTATGATGGCTTATGACAGGTTAAGACGGCTTATGACTGCTTATGACAGCTTGTGACAGCTTATGACAACTTATGACAGCTTATGAAAGCTTATGACAGCTTGTGACAACTTAAGACAGCTTATCACAGCTTATCACAGCTTATGACAGCTTATGACAGCTTATGACAGCTTATGACAGCTTATGACAGCTCCCGACAGCGTATGACAGGTTATGACAGCTTATGACAGCTTCAGATAGCTTATAACAGCTTAAGACAGCTTATGACAGCTTAAGACGACTTAAGACAGCTTATAGCAGCTTATGACGGCTTATGACAGGTAATGACATATTAAGACAGCTTGACAGCTTAAGACACCTTATGTCAGCTTACGACAGCTTATGACAGTTTATGACACTTTTCTGACAGCTCCCGGCAGCTTATGACAGGTTATGACAGCTTATGACATGACATCTTATGGCAGCTCAAGACACCTTATGACAGCTTATGACAGCTTATGACAGCTTCTGACAGCCTATGGCAGCGTATGAAAGCACCGACAGCTTAAGACATCTTATGACAGCTTATGACAGCTTATGACGGCTTATGACAGCTCATGACATATTATGACAGCTCCCGACAGCTCATGACAGGTTATGACAGCGTATGACAGCTTAGGACAGCTTATGACAGCTTATGACAGCTTATGACAGCTTATGACAGCTTAAGATAGCCAATCCGCCCATTTGTGTGCCACTTCTGATTTTGTCCCCCGCTCTGAAGCGTTGGGGACCCCTAGACGGCAGGGGTGATGGAGCCAATCTGCCCAATGTTGGACCCTTTCTGATTTTGGCCCCCACTCTGAGGCGTCGTTGACCCCCTAGACGGCAGGGGTTATGTAGCCAATCCGCCCGCTTGTGGGCCATTTCTGATTGTGTCCGCTTTGACGCGTTGGGGACGACCCCCAAACGGCAACGTTTATGTAGCCAACCCGCCCACTGGTGGGCCACTCGTGATTTTGTTCCCCGCTCCCCCTAGACGGCCAGGGCTATATAGCCAATCTGCCCACTTCTGGGCCGCTACTGATTGTGCCGCCCGCTCTAACGCTTTGCCCCCCCCCCCCCCCCCCACACACACACGGCAGGGTTTATGTAGCCAACTCACCCACTTGTGGGCCACTTCTGACCCCCCCCCCCCCCCGCTGTGAGGCGTTGGGGACCCCTAGACTGCAAGGGTTGTGTAGCCAATCAGCCCCCTTGTGGGCTAGTGCTGATTTTGTCCCCCGCTCTCAAGCGTTGGGACCCCCAAGACGACAGGGCTTTGCAGATACCATGCCACAAGGCCTCCTTGTATGTATATCTGGTAGCAATAGTACCACACGAGGTACAACTTAGTACAAATTCATAAAACTTAGTAGACGAAAAGAGTTTAAAACATTTTTTAAAAAAGTTCGTGCACTAAGTTTTACCTCATTTCTACTAATTTTTACCATCCCCCCGCCCCCTGCAGTTTTTACCAAGGTAGTCAACACTTCGATGGTGGTACTTTTGTTTAAGGGCACAAAGCCCATGGGTCAATCCCCAGCCACTTGTGTTAGTGGCGCCCCACACGGCAAGGCCACAACCAACATTAGTGACAAAGCTCTTGGTGACTATGGGGGCGGACTGGCTGCATAACCCCTGCCGTATGGGGGGTTCCCAACGCCTCAGAGCGGGGGACCAAATCAGAAGCGGCCCACAACTAGGCAGATTGGCTACATAACCCGGTACAGCCATGGAACACCTTTGGCTGCGATGTGCAGGCCCTCTCCAGGGACAGGGTTTCCGATCAAGTCGACAATAAATTTGCGAAATTTTCAGGATTTTGGACACATGGGCCTTGCACGACGGTTTTTTGCATTTGAGCCTTTTTGTATGACATGTGATCTTCTATACTCTGGTCTGTGGTTGTACAAATGTGTGTTGCCTTTGACTTTATATGCTCCGGCGGTTTGCTTCGCAGATGAATGTAAGTGATCATTGCCCACTACATGCTTCACACAGTGTATGCGCCAAGAAGCCCTACGTTTAGATGCCTTGCTTCATATGACAATTTTTTGTTGGTTTGTGTATGCAAGCATACTGATTTTCCCCGACCCGGGTAGCCTTTGTGCTCGTCACAGAGCAACCAGAATATGGAACTTTCTCGGTGTGTAGAAAGAGGTGTGTCTCGTGTTTCGGCTTTTCCTTGCTTACGCCTCTTATGCTACCCCTTGAGAAGGTCCAAAACATAGCACCAGTTGACGCAATTCCGGTGTACGGTACTCATTCATTTCTTACCCTCAAAACCACCACGAACCGTCTGGGACAGGTGGCCGGACAGGTGGTCTCCAAATTGACCTAATGTGCGACAGTCTAAACTCCTGTATTTGGATTCCTTGAGTTAAAATGTTCTTTGCACCGGAATTTTCATGGCACACTGGTGTTGCAAGTCATTTTCGTCGCAAATTCATCTACAAGATAAGATTATGCAATTTGATGTTTTCTGTTTCGTGCTTGTTTGCGACAAGAATATGGTGTGTTCGGCGGTGTGACTTCCAAGAGCCAATCGTCCGGGCGTTTGGACCCTTGGACCCCACGCCAACACCGGAATGGATGCAGTTGACGTCTATCTCGCCATCACCATGGTCCCTTTTCCACCACAAAAAGCAGGGAAGGATGAAAATGGGTGAAACTTGAAACTCCCAAACAACAGCAATGTGCCACATGGATCCGTTGTGCTGTGTTGTACGGGAAAAAAAAAGTATGCAGTGTGTGCACCCAACGCTCCCTGGGCAAGTTTGTCTCGTTGGCTCCTGGTAGGCTTTTTAGGTGGTAATGTGTGAGGAGGACGAATTTGAGTGTTTGGAGGTTGCTTCACAAAGAGGATCCCCCCCCCCCAACTCAGCTTCGTGCCAAAGGTCGTGCTACGCCAATTTTTGGTAAAAAAATCCACAAATAAAACCACAGATAAGACCGCGAATAGTCACGAATAATCACAAATGAGATTGGTTGTCCACCACCATGAACGAGCGAAACTCCCTTCTAAAGCGCGTGGTGCAGCGTGCAATGCGATTGAGGCACTCCCCATTGATTTTGTATTGTCACAGGGTACCATGCACGTCGCTCTCGCACTGATCTTTGTCATTGTTACCCCTGCCTTGTCAGCCGTGGTCACGGTCAGCGACGAAAAGCTACAGCTGAATGTCACCATGCACACCACCCACGCACCGCTTTACAACAATGTCGAGTTCTTCGATGCAACGTCACTTGGCGTTGGGGCAGCATACCTTGTTGGGAATCGGCGCGTTCTGCATCTACCCCATGGGGGCGAGTCCGTACGCCCCATCAGCAAGGACACGGTGGTGGCGTCATCGCGCTCCTCTCAAGAGAATGGGTACAGCAGGAGTATCTGGTCATGGAACTTCCTCACAAATGAGTTCAAGGCCACAGATCTTGATCTACCAGCTGAGTATGGCATCAGCCACGACCTCCATGTTGATACCAAGACGGGGCGTATCATGCTCCTTGCCGAAAAGTTGGTGTTTACCAAGGATGGGGATCGCACCTCAGCTCCAGCCTTGGTCTTGGTTGACCTCCATGGAACGGTCCACTGGATCTGGGATTCCACCCAGGACTCCCCCTCGTTTACGGCAAAGCATATGCCTCCGCTGCAGGAAACGTCAGGGCCCACGTACCAGAAAATGATTGCCGAGTATGTGGCAGCGCGAAGCAGCTTCCCAACAAGCAGGGAGGACTGGGAACAGAGATTCGGCACCAATGGGACGGAGATTTTTCATCCCAACAGCGTCTATTGGGACATCAGCAGGCAGACCGTATATTTACATTTTGTGAAGATTGGCCTGTTCATTGGGGTGTCCACCAGCACGAAAGAGGTGGTCAGGGAGCTCGATTGCCGGGCGAATGTCCGGCACCTCACATCCTCGGACCCTTTTGTGCACCGCGCCCACAAGATCACTAACGTCTGTGTCCACGGGACGCATTCCTGGCTCGTCACGCAGAGCCAGCGGTTTGCACTGTACAGCAACAGTGACCGGTGCGCCTATCATTTTACTCTTGACTGGCGCCTTCAACAATTGACTGTGCATAGTGAGACCTGCCTGACCTGTGCAGGCGATATTAAACCGTCTCCCGAAGGGTCTGCGCAATTCATTGCGCCCTTTGGCACGTTCGTTCTGACTGATCCAAAGCTGCAGTGTCTGCAAGAGTTGTTTGAGGGGACTGCGGCTGTTGCCTTCCAGGTTTCGACCACCATGTACTCATGGCGGACGCACAGGGCACACACCACACAGGCAGGGGGCTACCTTATGAGACGCACTGAACGACTGTATACCACTGTTGTCGGGTGGGTGGCGTGCGGAGAGCGTTGGCAGCGCCTGGGCCTTGCCCAGGGCAACGTTCATGTGTCGAGTTGTGCGCTTCTCGAATTTTACTTGTGGACCCCGTTCCATGTCACGCAGGAGACTCTGGCGAAGTTTCGCTGCAGTTCCCTTCCGATGTTTGAAATCAGACTGCGGCCTTATTGGGAAGCGCAGCGATGGAGCATCCCAACCGACAGGTTTACATCCACAGGACTGACTGAAATGGACTGTGCCATTGAGCATGAGTTGGCGTCTGATGTTGTGCGATTCAAAGTGGTGCTGCACAACGGGCACCCGACTTCCGCCCCGCGGAGCATGCACCGGTCCCAGCCTCACCGAACCCCAATCAGAAGCATTGGGGCACGAGATGGTCTTTACGATGCTCATGTGCAGTAAGCCAAGCTATGGGACCTTTTGGGGACAGTCTACCTTTCCAGGGACGTGTCCTGCCGCGAAAAAGAAACAATGTATGCGGGGATCAGTGCTGGGCCGTGCTTCGGTTAATCGCTGAAGACAGTGCCTCCAGTTGCGTCCTGCATCACACTACCTACCCCATTAATTGTTTCCACGAATTCCCGCTCACTGTAACCCTGCATTCCATTGGAAATGTCTCACGGCACATTGGGTCTTCAAAGCATGGGTTCCAGAGTTCCTCGCGCTTGGTGCGCGCGCTGCGGGCGTGGGGTGTTTAGTCAGGGCTGGCAGAGAACGATGGTAACAAATACTGTTGCAAAAAGCGGTCATACGGCATTGAACAACAGCAATGGGTGGCCAATTGCTTTGTTTGGGTAGAAACATCCTTTGTTGCGGCCCCAGGCAATTTCTGTGTGGTTTGTTTTGTGGGCTGCAGGGGGGCATTGTCCATTGCAAAACATCGGTATTACTCTGTGTGGCACTTTTTGAATCCAGTTTTTGACCGTCTGCACCTGCGGAAGTCCCTTTTCTGGGCTGTGAGAGTCGTGCCCCTTTTGAATATCACAAAATTACCGCCTCTGTGGCAAGGGGTTCTGGGCGGATGCAACCAAATCGCTACATAAACCCTGCTTCTCAATGGGTTTCTGTTGGCAACATGTCATTTCTATCGTGTGTCTAAAGTGGCTACGTTTCGCTGTCCTGCTGTCATACTGTACAACAGCTGCAGGTTCACACAGAGCAACAACCTACCTTCTTCCACAAAGGCAACAACCCAAGCGGGCACAGCACAGAAACAGGCAAACACTGCACTGAACACCCCGTGAACCTCCGGGGCTTGGCATCCATGAAAGTTGGTGTCGTGCACAGTCATGTACCCCCATGCAGCCAGTGCTGGCAAAGGTACGCACTACAAAAGAAAAAAGACCATCCCTTTGGCACGGCCTCAACCTTGTGTGTAGGGGTGGCACACAGGGGCAGTCCCAAATCCGAATGCATCAGCCCTAAGCCTCCCACAGGTGAATATATATATATATATATGGGTGGAAGAGAAAACACCCAAATACCCACGCAGAGGAGTTGTTTGACGGCACACCCCTCAGTTGTGAGGATGTAGGTGGCTGCCCATGGGGGCGGGGGCGAACGGAAGCAGCAGAGTGAAAATTGCGAATCAGTGGGGCATCATCTAGTCACCCACCCTAAAAGGTGTGCCCAACGCGCATGCAGGGCAAGTATCCCCCCAGTGCCTGCACCTTCTTCCCGGGAGGTTCCTGCTGGAGTGGGCTCTGTCGGTTCCTTCGGGGCACACTATCACCTTTACCCCTGTTGTTGCTGTTGTTGTTGATGATGATGATGGTGTTGTTGTTGTTGTTGTTGTTGTTGTTGTTGTTGTTGTTGTTGTTGTTGTTGTTGTTGTTGTTGTGGCCACGGCGCTGAAGACCATTTTCCACTCTGAGTGTGCTGCTGTGAAGGAAGACAATGCCGTGGAGTAGATCATGCAAACGCACGGGTACTTGCACCATTGCTGTGTGTTCTTGTAAGTCAGCAATTATGGCTACCGAGACCCAAATAATCTCGGCACAGGCTATTGCCTCAGTCTCCTGCCTGTGGACTGTATCGGCCCCTGTATCCAGTACTTCAGGCAGCAACATCTTTCAGGGTGTTTTGTGTCCTTCCTCGCCCCATTCTCAAGAAACACAAATAACCTCGAACAATGAAAGCAGGTCACAGAAGTGACATGGCATTGGACACCAGATGCACACCACGGTACCAACAATCCTTTATGAAACATCCCCCTCCTCCACTCTTGCTTTCCTTTCTTTCTGTCATTTCCGTCGCAGCCCCCGTTTCCCTTGATCCTTTGACTTTGTTTCATTTTACTTTCACCCCTTCAAGAGCATACGCTGATGCCTGGTGCGACCACCTCCTGAGCCATATAGCACCGGCCCATAGGATTCATATGTCTGTAGCGTTCCGATGGTGGTGTCCTGCACTCTATCAACATATATATCATACCAGGATTTCACTATGCATTTGATTCCCCCAGTTGCTACCCTTTGCGAGTCGCCACCTGGGCAACCGTGGATATCCTGTTGGAAACAGGAAGACACCTCCTGGCATGAGCCGTACATTCGCGATTATGCTATCACCTTGGTAGTGATAAGTAAACAGTGATAAGTAAACGATACTGTGCATATCATGTGTGGGATGCTCCCCGGGTCTCACTGGCATGCCCATGTCTTGCAGTGAGCTTGCCCACGCTCAGCCGTCAAGCAGACGTCTCAGTAACGCAGTCAAGAAGAACACTCGTGTATGCTCCTGTTCCTGGATCCAGAATAAGAGCCCCCCATTCAAACCTTCCTACAGGCATGAACAGCCAATAAAGCATCATCTTGTGTGCTCACATTCAGTGTGTGCACTAGGATTTCAGGAGAGCTATAATTGACCATTGCTTGTGGGTTGCTTTGGGTTGAGGTTTGGCAGCCTCATGCTCACCTTTGGCAGCTTCAATGTCGCCGCACCAACAAGAGGGATAATGAACGAACATTTTAAGGGACCAGACCACCTTTTTTTGAAAACAGAAGGGGCCATCTGCGCTATACTGGGGGTCTTGCAAATAACACCGCCAAATACCAAATTACAACTCCAAAGAAGAACACAAGCATGTATGGGGTGTCGACCCCCCCCCCCCCTCCCCGCCGTTGCAGTGCCCCAGACAGTACCTCTCAGATTGGTTGTCAATGGTTTTGTGTCCATCGCTTTGCCATCCGCCGCTTGCTGCCCCAGTCAGGTCAAAGGAGTGCCCAGACAAGGAGCAGGGGGTTACACCTCTCCTCTCCACACTGGAGCACGGGCTTTTCAATACCGGCGGTGTATATCATCGGAGGAACGTCCTACGTTATTGTTCATAGAGGTAGGTTTCCAGATGCAATTCACCCAACTACATGCTTGAAGTGTCTGTGGCGGGGTCATTCAGTCAATCGGGGCTGACCATTGCTCTTGCTTCCTGACCTTGTTTCTTCCCCATTTCACCCTCTCATTTCCTTTCATTTCTTTGTCAGTGCATGTGTACTGATAGTTTGAACGTTTCACGACGATCCCCAATGCAGAGGGAGTACCCATCCGTATGGTTGCTAGTCACAATCATAGATCGCAAACCTGTATCATGCTGAACAATCCAGAAGGCATTCCGATGAGGATGAGTATGCCATGCTGTGATGCCGGTGGTTACGTCGCGTGTATACCGATTGGATTGTCCAGATAATCAAAAAAGCAAGGCATTCAATTTATGCTTTGCTGTGCAATGGTAGTGCACAAGGATGCCGGGTGCGATGCAGCTACGCCGTACCCTATTTTTTTTTACAAAAGTTTGCATCAGCACGAATAGCTCATCCGCGTGGCATGTAGTGGCCCCCCAAGTGGGGAGATGGCATGCATGCATGAATTATTGGAACCCCACCACCCCTCCATCAATTAACGTGTGGCATGCAGTGACCCTCCAAGTGGGTAGATGGCCCCACCAGTCACGACTGCTTTTTAGTGCTGCAGATACCCAACGGAATCGAGCAATGTAGGTTTTTGGAGAGGGTGTTTGGGTAGTTGAGGAATACCCCTTCCACTCCTGTGAAGAACCCTGACCTTGTTGTGCAGCAAAAAACGAGGGGTAGGGGTGCGGACACATCCAGTGCAAGAGTGAATTCACCTTAAATACAGGGCGTTCACTCAATGTTTCAAATGTGGATTTTATGGTGTCAAAAGTTTTTTTTGGACTCGAGTCTATTTCACCTCTGCCAAATATGTCGGTATGCACCAGGTTGTCACACCCAGAGGCACTGCAGGTGCCGATGAGGTGTAGAAGTGGCAGGATTATAGTGGCCTTCGCAGGATTACATGCGCCTTGGCAGGATCGCAGTGGCCCTAGCAGCATTACGACGGCCTTTGGCAGGATGATAGGGTCCTTGGCGCGATTGCAGTGGCTTTGGCAGGATTGGACTTTCTGTTGCAGGATTGCAGTGGCTTTGAAAGGTGCTCAATTGTTGTTCTCACAGTAAAACAGCATGTGTTTCTCCAGTTCCAGTGCCCCAACTGGTCCTGATATGCGACTATGGGGACATGGGCATGGGCCCCCGGGCCCCTTGCAATACAGCCAGCCTCAACGGTTGAACGCTGTGCTAGCCCGCCCAAACCCTGTGGGCCGGTTTCGCATGGCGGCTATTGCGTGGCTCGCGGCCCGTGCTTGGCGTTCGCCCGCGAGACCCGGCGATAGTCGCCATACGGAGTTGGGCCCGACGAACAACGCAACGGTACCAGGGTGCTCTCGTCCAGCTGTACCAGGGGGCTCTCTTCCAGCTGGCCGATTTCAAGGAATGCTGCACAGTGCCTGCTGGTACAGCTGCGTGTTTGTCCCATTTTCTGGCTGTTAAGGTGGCCGACAGAGCCGCAAGGTCCTCGTTACGGAACATCACTTATGCGGTGCGTGGGGCTGAAGACCTTGGGCTCTTGCCACCGACAGTGGCCCTTTTGCACTAGAGATTATCAACGGGCGGGCAACCCTCCGGGTCGCAGCCGTACTTCAGCCCCCAGTCTATAGGATACTTGTGTCGGGCAGCATTGACCGGGGAGGAGCCGGTAACCGTCGCGCTTTGCTGCCTCAATTATTCCCTATTCTTGCGGGTCTGAGAGGCGGCTTCAATCAGCCCCCCGGGATCTGCAGGTCCCGGGTATGGCGTCATTCGTATCAACCAAGGCGGGTGGTACTATTGTGGTTCGGCGCCCTTTGGCTCGCTGGGCGGAACGTTGGGCTCGCCATCTTTTGTCTCTAGTCGATCATGATGATGACGTGGGACAGCCGTTTGCTGACCGAGGGGCGGTTAGTCTGGAGGAAGTACTGAAAGGACTCCTCCGAGGTTCTCACTGGCATGACGTGCGCTGGCATGCCCTGCGACGTGGAGGAGCTACCGCGAGCTACCACCGCAAGGCTCACGTCCGCTTCTTCATGTTGTGGGGCAGATGGCGACGCCTGCAGATTGCCTTGGGGTATGCCACACACTGCAGTGACCCTGAAGTAGTGGGCCCGGTGGTGCTGCTTGATCTAGCGTATGGAAATTTTGTGAAGATTTTAGAGAACTGCTGGTCCAAGATGTCTGGCCGGCAGCAATGTTCGCCGACGAGTCAATCAAAGTTGCCCACCTCGTCGCGGAGCTTTGGATGGCTCCCACCTCGAGGTCAACGTCCAAGCGGGCAGTTGCAGAGTCCTGTGGGGGCGGTTCATCTGAGCCACACACCACCTCATCCTCCTTGGCATCCTCCTCCTCGTCGTCCGCGCCGGGCGGCGACATATATGAGGGTATTTTTGGCAGTGCACAGTGTCCCCATCGCCATATATGAGGGGCTTTTTGGCAGTGCAAAGTGTCCCCATCGCCATATATCAGGGGCTTTTTGGCAGTGCAAAGTGTCCCCATCGCCATATATGAGGGTTTTTTTGGCGGTGCACAGTGTCCCCGTCGCCGTATATGAGGGGCTTTTTGGCAGTGCAAAGTGTCCCCATCGCCGGATTTGAGGGGCTTTCTAGCAGTGCAAAGTGTCCCCATCGCCATATATAAGGGGCTTTTCGGCAATGCAAAGTGTCCCCATCGGCATATATGAGGGGCTTTTTGGCAGTGCAAAGTGTCCCCATCGCCATATATCAGGGGGTTTTTGGCAATGCAAATTGTCCCCATCGCCATATATGAGGGGCTTTTTGGCAGTGCAAAGTGTCCCCGTCGCCATATATGAGGGGCTTTTTGGCAGTGCAAAGTGTCCCCTTCGCCATATATGAGGGGCTTTTTGGCAGTGCAAAGTGTCCCCATTGCCATATATGAGGGGCTTTTTGGCAGTGCAAAGTGTCCCCATCGCCATATATAAGGGACTTTTCGGCACTGCAAAGTGTCCCCATCGCCATATATGAGGGGCTTTTTGGCAGTGCAAAGTGTCCCCATCGCCATATATCAGGGGCTTTTTGGCAATGCAAAGTGTCCTCATCGCCATATATGAGGGGCTTTTTGGCAGTGCAAAGTGTCCCCATCGCCATATATGAGGGGCTTTTTGGCAGTGCAAAGTGTCCCCATCGCCATATATGAGGGGCTTTTTGAAGTGGAAAGTGTCCCCATCGCCATATATGAGGGGCTTTTTGGCAGTGCAAAGTGTCCCCGTCGCCATATATGAGGGGCTTTTTGGCAGTGCACAGTGTCCCCATCGCCGTATATGAGGGGCTTTTTGGCAGTGCAACGTGTCCCCATCCCCATACATGAGGGGCTTTTTGGCAGTGCAAAGTGTCCCCATCGCCATACATGAGGGGCTTTTGGGCAGTGCAAAGTGTCCCCATCGCCGTATATGAGGGGCTTTTGGGCAGTGTAAAGTGTCCCCATCGCCATATGTGAGGGGTTTTTTGGCAGTGCAAAGTGTCCCCATCGCCATATATGAGGGCCTTTTTGGCAGTGCAAAGTGTCCCCATCGCCATACATGAGGGGCTCTTTGGCAATGCAAAGTGTCCCCATCGCCGTATATGAGGGCCTTCTTGGCAGTGCAAAGTGTCCCCATCGCCATATATGAGGGGTCTTTTGGCAGTGCAATGTGTCCACATCGCCATATATGAGGGGCTCCTTGGCAGTGCAAAGTGTCCGCGTCGCAATCTATGAGGCGCTTTTTGGCACCGTAAAGTATCCCCATCGCCGGATTCGAACGGCTTTTTGGAAGTGCAAAGTGTCCCCATCGCCTTATATGAGGGGCTTTTTGGCAGTGTAAAGTGTCCCCATCGCCATATATGAGGGGCTTTTTGGCAGTGCAAAGTGTCCCCATCGCCATATATGAGGGGCATTCTGGCAGTGCAAAGTTTGCCAATGGCCATATATGAGGGGCTTTTTGGCAGTGCAAAGTGTCCCCATCCCCATATATGAGGGGCTTTTTGGCAGTGCAAAGTGTCCCCATTGCCTTATATGAGGGGCTTTTTGACAGTGTAAAGTGTCCCCATCCCCATATATGAGGGCCTTCTTGGCAGTGCAAAGTGTCCCGATCGCCATATATGAGGGGCTTTTTGGCAGTGCAAAGTGTCCCCATCGCCGTATATGAGGGGCTCCTTGGCTGTGCAAAGTGTCTCCATCGCAATCTATTAGGCGCTTTTTGGCAGTGCAAAGTGTCCCCATCGCCATACATGACGTCCTTTTTGGCAGCGCAAAGTGTCCCCATCGCCATATATGAGGGGCTTCTTGGCAGTGCAAAGTGTGTCCATCGCCATATGTGAGGGGCTTCTTGGCAGTGCAAAGTGTCCCCATCGCCATATATGAGGGGCTTTTTGGCAGTGCAAAGTGTCCCCATCGCCATATATGAAGGGCTTTTTGGCAGTGCAAAGTGTCCCCATCGCCATATATTAGGGGCTTTTTGGCAGTGCAAGGTGTCCCCATCGCCATATATGAGGCGCTTTTTGGCAGTGCAAAGTGTCCCCATCGCCATATATGAGGGGCTTTTTGGCAGTGCAAAGTGTCCCCATCGCCATGCATGGGGGGCTTTTTGGCAATGCAAAGTGCCCCCATCGCCGTATGTGAGGGGCTTTTTGGCAGTGCAAAGTGTCCCCATCGCCATATATGAGGGGCTTTTTGGCAGTGCAAAGTCTCACCATCGCCGGATTTGACGGGCTTTTTTACAGTGCAAAGTGTCCCCATCGCCTTATATGAGGGGCTTCTTGGCAGTGCAAAGTGTCCCCATTGCCATATATGAGGGGCTTTTTGGCAGTGCAAAGTGTCCCCATCGCCATATATGAGGGGCTTTTGGCAGTGCAAAGTGTCCCCGTCGCCATATATGAGGGGCTTTTTGGCAGTGCAAAGTGTCCCCGTCGCCATATAGGAGGGGCTTTTTGGCAGTGCAAAGTGTCCCCATCGCCATGCATGGGGGGCTTTTTGGCAATGCAAAGTGCCCCCATCGCCGTATATGAGGGGCTTTTTGGCAGTGCAAAGTGTCCCCATCGCCATATATGAGGGGCTTTTTGGCAGTGCAAAGTCTCCCCATCGCCGGATTTGACGGGCTTTTTTACAGTGCAAAGTGTCCCCATCGCCATATATGAGGGGCTTTTTGGCAGTGCAAAGTGTCCCCATTGCCATATCTGAGGGGCTTTTTGGCAGTGCAAAGTGTCCCCATTGCCATATATGAGGGGCTTTTTGGCAGTGCAAAGTGTCCCCGTCGCCATATATGAGGGGCTTTTTGGCAGTGCAAGGTGTCCCCATCGCCATATATGAGGCGCTTTTTGGCAGTGCAAAGTGTCCCCATCGCCATATATGAGGGGCTTTTTGGCAGTGCAAAGTGTCCCCATCGCCATGCATGGGGGGCTTTTTGGCAATGCAAAGTGCCCCCATCGCCGTATGTGAGGGGCTTTTTGGCAGTGCAAAGTGTCCCCATCGCCATATATGAGGGGCTTTTTGGCAGTGCAAAGTCTCACCATCGCCGGATTTGACGGGCTTTTTTACAGTGCAAAGTGTCCCCATCGCCTTATATGAGGGGCTTCTTGGCAGTGCAAAGTGTCCCCATTGCCATATCTGAGGGGCTTTTTGGCAGTGCAAAGTGTCCCCATCGCCATATATGAGGGGCTTTTGGCAGTGCAAAGTGTCCCCGTCGCCATATATGAGGGGCTTTTTGGCAGTGCACAGTGTCCCCGTCGCCATATAGGAGGGGCTTTTTGGCAGTGCAAAGTGTCCCCATCGCCATGCATGGGGGGCTTTTTGGCAATGCAAAGTGCCCCCATCGCCGTATATGAGGGGCTTTTTGGCAGTGCAAAGTGTCCCCATCGCCATATATGAGGGGCTTTTTGGCAGTGCAAAGTCTCCCATCGCCGGATTTGACGGGCTTTTTTACAGTGCAAAGTGTCCCCATCGCCATATATGAGGGGCTTTTTGGCAGTGCAAAGTGTCCCCATTGCCATATCTGAGGGGCTTTTCGGCAGTGCAAAGTGTCCCCATTGCCATATATGAGGGGCTTTTTGGCAGTGCAAAGTGTCCCCGTCGTCATATATGAGGGGCTTTTTGGCAGTGCAAAGTGTCCCCATCGCCGTATATGAGGGGCTCCTTGGCAGTGCAAAGTGTCCACGTCGCAATCTATGAGGCGCTTTTTGGCACCGTAAAGTATCCCCATCGCCGGATTCGAACGGCTTTTTGGAAGTGCAAAGTGTCCCCATCGCCTTATATGAGGGGCTTTTTGGCAGTGTAAAGTGTCCCCATCGCCATATATGAGGGGCTTTTTGGCAGTGCAAAGTGTCCCCATCACCATGTATGAGGGGCATTCTGGCAGTGCAAAGTTTCCCCATGGCCATATATGAGGGGCTTTTTGGCAATGCAACGTGTCCCCATCTCCATATATGAGGGCCTTCTTGGCAGTGCAAAGTGTCCCCATCGCCATATATGAGGGGCTTTTTGGCAGTGCAAAGTGTCCCCATCGCCGTATATGAGGGGCTCCTTGGCAGTGCAAAGTGTCTCCATCGCCATATATTAGGGGCTTTTTGGTACCGTAAAGTATCCCCATCGCCATAAATGAGGGGCTTTTTGGCAGTGCAAGGTGTCCCCATCGCCATATATGAGGGGCTCCTTGGCAGTGCAAAGTGTCCACGTCGCAATCTATGAGGCGCTTTTTGGCACCGTAAAGTATCCCCATCGCCGGATTCGAACGGCTTTTTGGAAGTGCAAAGTGTCCCCATCGCCTTATATGAGGGGCTTTTTGGCAGTGTAAAGTGTCCCCATCGCCATATATGAGGGGCTTTTTGGAAGTGCAAAGTGTCCCCATCGCCATGTATGAGGGGCTTTTTGGCAGTGCAAAGTGTCCCCATCCCCATATATGAGGGCCTTCTTGGCAGTGCAAAGTGTCCCCATCGCCATATATGAGGGGCTTTTTGGCAGTGCAAAGTGTCCCCATCGCCGTATATGAGGGGCTCCTTGGCAGTGCAAAGTGTCCCCATTGCCATATATGAGGGGCTTTTTGACAGTGCAAAGTGTCCCCATCGCCATATATAAGGGGCTTTTGGCAGTGCAAAGTGTCCCCATCGCCATATATGAGGGGCTTTTTGGCAGTGCAAAGTGTCCCCATCGCCATATATTAGGGGCTTTTTGGCAGTGCAAAGCGTCCCCATCGCCATATATGAGGGGCTTTTTGGCAGTGCAAAGTGTCCCCATCGCCATATATAAGGGGCTTTTGGCAGTGCAAAGTGTCCCCATCGCCATATATGAGGGGCTTTTTGGCAGTGCAAAGTGTCTTCATCGCCATATATGAGGGGCTTTTTGGCAGTGCAAAGCGTCCCCATCGCCATATATGAGGGGCTTTTTGGCAGTGCAAAGTGTCTCCATCGCCATATATGAGGGGCTTTTTGGCAGTGCAAAGTGTCCCCATCACCATATATCAGGGCCTTTTTGGCAGTGCAAAGTGTCCCCATCGCCATATATGAGGGGCTTTTTGGCAGTGCAAAGTGTCCCCATCGCCATATATGAGGGGCTTTTTGGCAGTACAAAGTGTCCCCATCGCCATATATCAGGGCCTTTTTGGCAGTGCAAAGTGTCCCCATCGCCATATACGAGGGGCTTTTTTGCAGTGCAAAGTGTCCCCGTCGCCACATATGAGGGGCTTTTTGGCAGTGTAAAGTGTCACCATCGCCATATATGAGGGGCTTTTTGGCAGTGCAAAGTGTCCCCATCGCCATATATGAGGGGCTTTTTGGCAGTGTAAAGTATCCCCATCGGCATATATGAGGGGCTTTTTGGCGGTGCACAGTGTCCCCATCGCCATATATGAGGGGCTTTTTGGCAGTGCAAAGTGTCCCCATCGCCATATATGAGGGTCTTTTCGGCAGTGCAAAGTGTCCCATCGCCATGTATGATGGGTATTTTGGCAATGCAAAGTGTCCCCATCGCCATACACGAGGGGCTTTTTGGCAGTGCAAAGTGTCCCCATCGCCATATATGAGGGGCTTTTGGCAGTGCAAAGTGTCCCCGTCGCCATATATGAGGGTTTTTTTTGGCAGTGCAAAGTGTCCCCATCGCCATATGTGAGGGGCTTTTTGGCAGTGCAAAGTGTCCCCATCGCCATATATGAGGGGCTTTTTGGCAGTGCACAGTGTCCCCACCGCCATATATGAGGGGCTTTTTGGCAGTGCAAAGTGTCCTCATCGCCATATATGAGGGGCTTTTTCGCAGTACAAAGTGTCCTGATCGCCATATATGAGGGGCTTTTTGGCAGTGCAAAGTGTCTCCATCGCCATATATGAGGGGCTTTTTGGCAATGCAAAGTGTCCCCATCGCCATATATGAGGGGCTTCTTGGCAGTGCAGGGTCCCCTCATCGCCATTTGTGAGGGGGTTTTTGGCAGTGCAAAGTGTCCCTATCGCCATATATGAGGGGCTTTTTGGCAGTGCACAGCGTCCCCATCGCCATATATGAGGGGCTTTTTGGCAGTGCAAAGTGTCCTCATCGCCATGTATGAGGGGCTTTTTGGCAGTCCAAAGTGTCCCCATCGCCATATATGAGGGGCTTTTGGCAGTGCAAAGTGTCCCCATTGCCATATATGAGGGGCTTCTTGGCAGTGCACGGTCCCCTCATCGCCATATATGAGGGGCTTTTTGGCAGTGCAAAGTGTCCCCATCGCCATATATGAGGGGACTTTTT